>LPNX010809276.1:453004-464205 GCA_001517045.1 Pseudotsuga menziesii
ACATGAAAAATGATACACGCGAGTTTTTAACCTATAAGCACGTATATACGCGGGTTTGACCACTAAAACCATGTACATCGGTGTGTGTGCATAATCCAAATCCTTTTGGAGTTTTCCTTGACATGGATCCGACTCATTTGACTCCTGGCATTCCCTATGCCTTGGGATCGCTTGGATTCGACCTTTCATTATCCCTTTGAAAGCTATATAAGGAACCCCTTGGTACATTGAAGGCAAGAAGAGAGAATTGAGACCAAAGAAACTATATTCCATTGTTGCCGGAACTTATGCTTGAGTCTGCATCCCTTTGTCCCTTGGAGCACTTTTGTGTTCTTCCCAAGCTTGCCTTTTGCTTGTGAGCTTTATATCGAGAGATGGAGGATTGAAGTGGTGGAGGCCCAAGTGGGGGATTTAGTTTCTCCGATTCGCAGACGTGCTGTCAGAGGTTGTATCTTGTAATCTCTGATTTATATTAATAGAAATATCTTTTCCTGTCCAATAATGTGTGTTTGAATGAATATTTTATCCATGGGATTATGTCAAATGCTTTTACATTATTGATTATATATGCAAGAATAGATCTAACACCATGATATATAGAATGCTTGTATTGTTTACTTGTTGTTGAGGAAGTAATCTATCAATTCAAGCTGAAGATTGGAAAGCTCAATGTGGATCTACTTCAACCGTCCAGAATAAGGTACAAGGTCTGATCCTTTGGTGTTAGACATTTAATTTCTATTGCATATTGGAAATGATTGATTTCTGGAGTCAAGCTGTCTATTGTGGTACCCCAAGCCATAGGAATTTCTCTTCGTAATAGGGAGAGAGAGTGGTGGGTTGTCAGGGGATTGAAAGGATTGGGTGGGGTTAGAGTTAGGGGAAGAATAGGGGGTTAGAGGTGGGGGGAAACCAATGGATGCGTGTGTGTGTGGGTATTAGGGGTTGGGGAGGGGGTTGTTAGGTGTTAGGGGTTGGAGAGTAAGAGAGAGTGGAGAAGGGTTTAGTAATGGAGATGAGGGGGGGAGAGAGGTACGAGGAGGATGGGGGATTAGTAAGAATTGGGGGGAATAGGGGGGATGTTGGTCCTAGGGGATGACCTGTTGATGTGTGATGTGGGTGTCTGTGTGAGAGAGAGAAAGAGAGGGTTGGGGAATAGATAGGGGGGTGGGGGCTAAGTGTATTTGGATGAGTTGGGGAGAAACAAAGAGTGGAGAGAGAGGTTTTAGGTCTTAGGAGTGAGAGATAGGTGCCATGGGGATGTGTGTGTGTGTGTGTGTGTGAGAGAGAGAGAGAGAGAGAGAGAGAGAGAGAGAGAGAGAGAGAGAGGTTTAGGGGTTTCGATGGGTGGGGGCAGGGGGCGGCACTAAGTGATTAGAGATAGAATAATAGGGGGTGTTTAAGACTTAGAGGTAGAGAGAAATGGTCCTAGAAACAGAACCATTTATTGGCGAAAACCCACCAACAAAGCCTTGTCGACAGGGGTTCTCACTCTATCGACGCCCAACCAGCGCGGTCTCCTTGAGCACCAACCTAGACAGTTTTGACCCTGCCTGGAAACACCCGTAAAGTGGATAAAGTCTCACCCGAGATGTCGAGGGAGAGCTGTCGAAACCAAGTTTTTGGTAGTAAGAAGGAAGGACATGGCATCAATGACTCAACATCATACTCATCAGATACTTCAAAGATAGTTTAATCAGTATCGTAGCATTCATCACATATCTATCAACATAATTAACATATCGCTAACAGATCACATCTATTACTTATTCATCGTAGTAGTAACATTCATTCATATAACAAATTTAGTAAACATCCATCATTGACATTGCAACACATGAAGACAACAAAGAAATAAGAGGTGGGACCAATTAGGGAAACATCCATCATATCATATTACTTCTGCGCAACAAATCCAAATCATACAGTACTTCTCCACAGTAGGAGACTGATCGCAACCCAGATTCAAGAGCTGGTCGATACAGGCATAGCTAAAACTACTCAAGAACAAAATGAAGCGACAAGATCACAATCAGATCACAAAAATGGATTGATCGATTGATATTTCACCTCAATGATGCTACTCCAGGATGCCTCATACAATTGCAATTCTAACTCTATACATAGGCTTGTGCCTTTACATCCAAGCTCCACTTCTAACTAATTTCTAACAAACTAGTGATCTATATCCACAAAATGTGGTCAAACGGTACATAATCACATAAGAAATTCCAAAAATGGTTATTTCTTCATCTATCATGTTGATTTGGTCTTGCATGGTGTCACGTGAGCTTGTGCAGCCTCCTCGGTGTTGCGCAACTCACTTACCCAAATCACTGCCAACACATATTGAATCCTTGATAAGGGGCATAAGAGACAAATGTTTGAACCAATTAACTTTAATGTGTGGAGGATACATTTATTAGATTGAGTATGATTAAATCTATGAATCAAGCCTCAAATATTCCAAGGGAACTTTAAAATATAAAAGGAATTCCAGATATCACTAGTAGGATTACAAAACCTACTATAGGAGGAGTTACACGCCCTGAAATCGGTAACTTACTTGACAATTTCAAGACTAATATTCTTATCATTTTAAGGTCACAATTTGATTCAATTCAATTCTAGAAGAAGCATAATGAAGAATAACTAGCTTTGCCCATATTTTTCTCCATGTGTAGGAAGAAAAATCTTCTGAAAGATTGTCTACTAGATAGTGTGGAGACTTGGAGTAGTTGTGACTAGAACAATTCTAATAGTATCTTCCTTTCTCTAGCTGGGGTTAAAGAGGTATATCAAGGAACTATGAATAAATAGAACATATCTTCTTGATTACCCAAAAGAGATTGTGTCCATTGCGACAACCGGGTATGAGTGAATATCCTTCATAGTTTTTAATGCTTATTGGACTAATCAACAAATTCAATATACTTACCAAAACATTTTATATCCTCCTTGAGTTTAGTAGTCTCCTTGGGCACTCGAACCAACCCAAGGATATCAATTGCATCAATTTTTGTGACCTAATGGAAATCAAGAACAAGCCCCACATAGTCACAGTTGGATTAGCAACAATAATTACAACTATTTGCAAATAACCATTGTCCCCTATTACTGAGTTGGCCATGGTTGTACACTGCGAATAGATATATCAGTTGTAGATCAAGAACCATGATAATCTCTCATGAAAATTCCACTAATAAAATTACTCTATACCCTCCTGCCAAACCAAGCAGAAAAAATGAAAGTGCTAAGTGAATTAATGATGTTGAGAACTTGATAATGAGAGTATTCAACATATACTCACACTTGATTGAGCACATTGTTTCAAGAATGAATCAGATGATACTTTTGAACATTAAAGTACCTCATTTGATTCATATTTTATCCCTTTCCTTACGTGTGATATGGTCAAACCTACCAACATTCCTATAGAAATTGAGTCAGGGAAAACTTTGGACATCAACCCATAGTCATATCCATTATAAAAATAATAGTTGATTAATCTCTTACGTGAGCAGAAAGATACATTTGCATGAGAGTACACAAATATCAATGGAATTCACCTTGTTTTCTGCACCCACCAAATTTACATTTAGAAGGATGCTCGATGTGTTCGATAGTCTCAATGCTGCATGAACCCACTCTTGATAAGTACAGTCAAAGAGGAATTACAAAAATTTATTGATGTGAATTTTATCTATGTGATTCGTGATAGTTAGTGGGTCTCTCCTATTATGATAATACCCAAGAAAAATGGTAAATGGAGGATTTGTATTGACTATTGGGAGATAAATAAGGCTACACATCAATACCATTTTCCTTTTCCCTTGATTTTCTAGGTTCTTGACACACTGGCATGGAAGGATTTTTTTCTCTTTCCTTGATGGATTTAGTAGATATAATTAGATCCAATTCCTCCTGAATATAAAAATGAAACTACCTTCACTTGTTCATGGGGGACATTTTCCTATTGAGTTCCTCCCTTTGGACTTTGCAACGCACCTACCACCTTTCAGAGGGTTGTTCTAGGTATCGTTTTTGATCTAATCCATGAACTTGTTGAGATATATATTGATGGATTTAAGGTCTATGATAATTCCTTTTACGAGGCCTTGACAAGTTTAGAAAACATACTTAAACGATGCAAGGAAACAAACATGTCCCTCAATAATGAAAAGTGTCATATGTTACTCTCTAAAGGTATTGTTCTTGGGCATCAAAAATTTGTTGTAGGCATCAAAGCGGATCGAACAAAAATTGAGGTAATCCTAAATCTTCCTATCTTGAAAACAAGAAAGATGTGTGTAGTTTTCTGGGGCATGGTGGTTATTTTCATCACTTTATTGAACTTGATAGTAAATAGAACCTCTTGTACCTACAATCCTATTTTCTGTGTGGACCCTTCTTGTAGTATGCACATAATTCTTCTCCTTCTTTGTCCTGCCATATTTAAACTATGAATTTCCTGTGCAACTCTTGGATTGTGTTCCTTCTTTCCTTTGAATTTTTGTTTCTACTTGCTCATCTTGTTGTTTCCATGATTAATAACAAGGGAAATCACCTTTGTCGACCTTGGGAATCCCATTTGATTAAGCTCATATTTCTCTTGGAGAAGTGAAGCTACAAAATTATCCAATGTAGGATCTTCCATGTAGCACCAAGTGCCAATCTTGTTTAGTGGAATGAGGAGAGAAAATCAAAATAATCTAGTCTCAATTTTGATATAAATGACAAAACTAATTGTTCACTGTCTTTCTCTATTTTGTAGATCTTGAGAGAAATTAATATATATCTAAATTTTGAACAATCCTTGGGTTGATTTGAATTTTCTAGGGTTCAGATTGACGTGCTTAACCTCCAATTGGTAGCCTCCCGTCTCATCTTTCTTTCGGAAAAGGATAAACAACTTGGTCCAGATTCCATTAGGAGATTTTTCGTCTTCAATGTGATATAGGAGATCCATAGATACTTAGTAACATAGTAATATGAATGCTTCATTCATTATATTCATATACTTTGACTTCTCTACAATTGAATGAGAATATACCTCAATTGGAGTCTCTTCATTCGCAATAAAATTTCAATTCTTAATTTCGATTCAAATTAATTGAAGGAGTAAGGATTTGCTAGGGAGAAAGCTCCATTTCAACTACTGTGCTCCTGTAAAGTGTCTTCAACCCACAATGTGTCTTTAACTTGCAATCATGTATAACAACTCTTTTAGAGCCCCTAATGCTCTACCTTATAATATTTTGGAGAGCAGTATATAGAAACTAAAACAAGTAGTAACACAATTTGCAACTAGAATTAAACAAGTGACAAAATCATGGCATTCATCAACAATAAGAAGAGATGCAAAAAACTCTTTCACAAACACATTATTCCACTCTTTTTACAAAGAATGAAGCAATCATTACATATATGTAATTTGAATAACTTAGGAAGACAATTTGAACTGGTCTCTAGTGCAATACTAGTTAGGGCTTAACTAGAGCTTAAATGCCCTTAATTACCCATGCAATCTTTCACAGATGAGTTAACAAAATCATAACTAAACTAAGTGGACAAGTGGAGGTTTAGACACCTAAAAGCAAGGAACATCTGCATGATTAACTTATGCATAGCACTCAAGGAGGGTACTACTAGCTCATAATAGATTGAAGGGATGTTCCCTTAATTACCATAAATAGACTTGAGGATCACTTCCATAATATATAAATAGTAGATTACTCCCTTAAATTTAGGGATGAAGCTCTCTAGTGGCTCGATGATTAAATTGAGTAAAATTTGGACTAGTGTAACCATAAAAACAAGATCAAAGTCCCTAGATGCATGATTGATGCTATGGAGAGGGTAATTATGGTCTAATAATATTTCCTTTAACTTTGAGGTTATGTAAGTTATAAATATTTTTTGAATTTTCTCTATTCTTCTCCACAGTTATCTATAGATGATGCAACCCCCAACTTCACATCCATATAGAATAACAAGAGTGACAAGAGTCTCAAAGATGAGTTTCTTCTTATCCCAACGCCAAAGATATAGTGATTTACAACTATTTTCAAGTCCATCCTAAGATTTCCACCATCCATTGATCCTTTTCTCAATGCTATAGCTCTATTTAATTTGATGTCACTTCCTTTAAGTTGTTGTCTTCATACATGAAATTAGCATAATTCATCTTTTGGGACTTAATTATCACAACATTTGTTTTGTTAGTGTTAATAGCCATACCCATACTAGAGAAAATATCCTTAAGAATTACTAGTTTCTTATTGAGATCATAGGGACTCCTCACACTAAGAACAATATCAGATCAAGGTAGAGAAGAATGATTATCACTGTACCAACCATAGGAATGCTGGCATAACGTATGTCTTCCAAACTACTCTCTAGCTTGTTAATGCATATACCAAAAAATGGTAGGGGATAGGGGGCATTCTTGCTTGAATCCTATGTTGCAATTAATTTCTTTTGTCTAGCCGTTAGAGTTCCTAAACTTGGAAAAAAACATTTTCATGATGATGATGATTATGATTAGCATCCACTGAGACCAAATTTGGTTTATCAGACCTTAAGAATGGTATTACTTGGTTTTCTTTAAATTTTGTTCATGTGCTCAAAAAGCTTGTGGAGAAGCTTTTCGAGTTCACTATAGTTTTGTCAAGTTAGGAGGTTAGAAAGGTTTGTATTGTAGCAAATACTATGAAACTCAAATCTAATGTGAACGTAAGCAAGGCACTTTAAGAGAAAGTGATTTTCATCCTCAACGCTCAAAGACACACAAACATGGAAAACCCTTTTCGCCCCCGAGGTTTTAGGAATAGACCAATACCCATTTTCTCTATGGAGCTCATGAGAGCTCATTCTAACATTGGCTATATTAATTTTCTTCCTTGAACTAGTTACTACTAAGAGATACTGAAAGAATCAGAAACATGGAAAACCCTTTCTGCCCATGAAGTTTTAGGAATAGACCAATACCCATTTTCTCTATGGAGCTCATGAGAGCTTGTTCTAATATTGACTGTATTAATTTTCTTCCTTGAACTAGTTATTACCGAGAGATACTCCTGATCTTCGGAATTAGGGTTAATGGCCTCCCTATAGTATCTTAAATTTCTCTTAACTGCTAAATTTTCCTTGCACCATGGTTTCTCTTTAAACTTAGAAGTAATAATATTTTTGGCATTATCGATATTCTACAAAGTGTCATTTTCATCAATGCCCCAATGGTTTAACCAAGCAATGGTATCTTTACACCAACTCCACTTAAGGTGTAGTTGGTTTTGAGTTGAGTTTACAACAATTTTAGGAAGTCTCTTGTTTCCCATGTTATTTATCTTATGCTTGTACATAAGATACCTAGTCATAGACATACAACCTTATTGCAACACCTCTCAACTAGAAAGGGATTCTTAGCTCTTCTAATATATTCCAAAAGCGAGATTTGTTTCATTATTATTATAAAGATGCTTAGTAATGGTCCTAAACATAACAATGCCGTCCACATTTGAATGGTAGCCTCTAAATCTTGTCTAGCATTTAGCTCAAGTTCTCTATGACTTTCTAGATATAATGATCTTCTTTTTCAAATATGCTAATTATAATCTTGTTTTTATCTCCACTTTGAAAATAGGAATGAGTCTTTCTATCTAGAATTTAGTGAAATCGTAGTTTATTACTAAATTGAAGAGCTTGTTAAATCAAAATCAACTATACTTAACCACAATTAACAATGATAAACAAAATCTACTTTGTGTTATTATTATATTAAAATTACTTTGTTATAGGTATTATTAATTTTTTTGTTTTAATTTTTAACTAACAGAATTAAGCTTGGTTTTCAGTTTTACTCGTGTTGTCAATTTTGAATGATAGTTATTAATACCCAATGAAACAAACTTTGTATTAACATATAAAAATAATATAATAATAAAGTCATATAATTAATTTTAATTGTAAAATTTTTATATTAAAATGATTATATTGTGGTTTGAAAGTTAACCCATAATGTCTACCGAAGAACAAAGAACAAAGAGCAAAAGGCCATGCACTAATAAGACAAAATCAGGACATGTTTTGATTTTTAAAATAACACAACCAAAAATATGGAAGTGGGATTCTTTCACTTGAAATAACCACCAGCGTAGATCCAAATCCTAGGCTCTATCAAGCGTAGAGAGGGATAAAACTCTCGAGGTGTGCAAACCTGTGCAAACCTCTTCTCGTATTAATATACCATTAGAACCAATCAATGTATCTACTAATTTATCCATTAATATTAATGCACCATATACTGAAACCTATGAAAAGAAAAAACTCAATATACATGTTAATGAAATGCTAATAAAATTCTGTCAATCCCATGTTAAAAAAAGACCGAGACCAAAACCAATATTGACTTTGGCAGTATTACATTGACGAAAATATTGACAGTACATTAGGAGAAAGGAGCTGATAGAACAAATTTTTGAGCTCTAGATTTCTACCAATGCAATACATCATGTCATAGGTCAAGCATGCATGCTTTAGATATGGAACCAAAACTGTGGTTGAATCCAGTTGAGTTTCCACAAAAAGGACCCCTGAATACATGTCCTACCTGTCCTAGTTAAACAGTTTTACATGGAATAAGTGTAGTGGTTGAGGTTTTGTACATGATTTAAATGCATTTACAATTCAGATTGTACAATACTCATGAAATAAATATTTTCACATGAAACTGGCATAACTGCATATCTTGACCAGAATGCTCAAACATAGAAAGATAAAGACAGGCTCCAGCGCTAGGTCCTTCGGTAGCGACAAAAAGTATCTCGACAGTGACCTTTTAAGTGTTTTCTTCATTGTTCGGCATTGATGCTTAACTTTGATATTGATATTAAGATACTTCATTCGCATTGGCTTTGGTTGGAGTGCAAATTTCCATATCTTGTTGGCATAGGGCACAATGTTGGCTGTTAGCGCTTTAAGTTGCTGGTTGCAGTCTAAACCTCCTCCTTTTAACTTTGTAAGCCCCTTAAACCCTTTTAAACATGCTGCGGCTAATGAGTGTTCAGGACTAAAGAAGCTACCTAAAGTCAAACTAAGATCTATAGAACATTAATCATTGTTGAGAAGAATAAGGAGGATGAAGATGCCTCTGCCGTTAGTTTATTCTCTTACTGGTGCAGCTATTGAACTGCTTTAAAGCCGAGTGTCATTATTCCTTGAGATCATCTATCCCAACAAAATATCACACAGAATTGAATGAAAAGTTGTTGTGGATAAAGCCTAAGATCGATCATATAGATAGCCAAAACCGAGCCGACTAAACTTGAGTTTAGGGCTCAGTTGAAATTCAAATTTTCACTTTTTACTTTTCACGCCGACCAATTTACTTTTTCCACCAGTCGGGTGAAACTTGTCTATGTCCGACTAGACAAGTTTATAAATTTTAGTCGGTCCTTCACTTGACCAAAATTACTCCGACTTATTTGTCCGACTGATTTTTACCTTGACCACTTTTACTCCGACCAAGTCGGACCTTCGACCAAGTCGGCTCTCCGACCAAGTTGGCTGCTTTAGTCGGCTGACCAACCGACCACTCTAGTCGGCTCTTCGACCACTCCAGTCGGCTTACTTTGTTCGAAATCTGCAGGATATGTTTCTTAGTCTAAAGACTTAAGAAATTACAAATGTTTTTCACCTGTGAGTAAAATGAAGTAAAATAGACAGATTTACAAATCCAAATAACTTATGAGAAACATGTGCCAAATATGTAGGAAGATTTGAGTCGACCAATGTGCCGTAAAACTTGGAACTTTCACGCAGTGAGATTTTTATGGGTTCTTGTTCTTTTACCTATCAGTAACTGTAAAAGACATTTACAAAAGTAAATCTGGAAATATATGCGGCCATATAATCATGCATTCAACCACAAACTATTTCATATATTAACTATGCTGAAATAACAAAGTACTACAAACTTGTCGATTACAAACTGGTCGGTCCAGACTTGTTTGTCCAGACTCGTCGGTCTACAGAGCTTCAGCTCGTAGACTAAATTACATGCACAGAAGCTTGAGCTTCAACTATTCTTTCTCACCCTGAGTTCCTCTGCTGTCTACTATCTGTCTGTGTTCTACTGAATTACAAAAATGCTTCTTCTATTTATAGGCAACCTGAAGATTGCTACAGCATAGACTGACTTACTTGCCATTAAAGACTGTAATAACTATCTATCTAACAACTTAGCCTCTGAAATAAATTCGACTGCTTTACAAAGCCGAATTGTGGACTTTTCCTCCTTGTCAGACTGACAGACAAGATCTCGACTCGTATGACCTCTGACAAAGTCAGCTGGAAGTTGCGTACTGATCTGTGAGTAATTACGTTTCTCCAACACTCCCCCTTAATTATAAGCAAATGGGGTTTTTAAAACAACAAATTACAAAATGTCTCAGAGCTTAGACATGCTCTGTTTATGACAGAGTTCACTGTGAAGAACTTGTCATTCCAAGATAACTACGCAGATATTGGAATGTGTCCTTTGCCAATGGATTTGTGAAGATGTCGGCCAGTTGGTCTTCAGACCTGCAAAATTCCAAACAAATTTCCTTGTCGTTCACCAACTCTCTTATAAAATGAAACCTTGTGTCGATGTGCTTGGTTCTCTTGTGAAACACATGATTCTTTGATAATGCTATGGCTGAATTGTTGTCACAGAAAATTGTTGTCGGTTCTTGATGGTTCTGTGACAAATATTTTAATGCTCTCCTAATCTAGACAGCTTGACATGCAGCACTTGTTGCTGCAACATACTCTGCTTCAGCTGAAGATAGAGTTACTATGGGTTGTTTCTTTGAAGCCCATGAAACAACACCTGTACCAAAATGAAATGTGTACCCAGATGTGCTTTTCCTGTCATCTATGCTGCCTCCATTGTCACTGTCAGTGTAACCAATGAGTTTAAAATTTTCTGAGGTTGAATACATAATACCAAGGTCTCTTGTGCCACTTACATACCTCAAAATTCTTTTACCTACTTGCCAATGTGAGTCTTTTGGTGATTCCATGAACCTTGAGATCAGACTTACACCATACATGATGTTTGGTCTTGTTGCTGTCAAATACATAAGGCTGCCAACAAGCCTTTTGAACAGCGTAGGATCTACAGTGGATCCTTCATCATCCTTGCTCAATTTTAAACC
>LPNX010809288.1:0-29912 GCA_001517045.1 Pseudotsuga menziesii
AACAAAAACAAGAAAGAAAAAAAAAAGGAGTTTAGTTGTGAAAACCAGGCCACTGGCACAACATAAACTTGAATTTTTCATGGAAAACCAGGTTCGCTTGGCCATCGAAAATTCATAAAAATATTTTCAAAATTTCATGTCTCTTAGATAGTTTTATTTTCAATAATAAAGTTCTTGTTTGACTTGAGGACAAGTCAAAAAGTAGGCCTATGAGGGGGATAAGCATTTTTATGCTTTCTTGGAACCCTCCAAGTCTTTTTCATATGCAGAGGGACCTGATTTCCAGCAATACAGAGGGACTTGACTCCCAGCAAAGAAGAAGGAATCTGAGATGGCTGACATCTTTAAAAGTAGACAACAAAAGGACATCTATGAATCAGAAATAAATTGCAAACTAGCTACATCAAGCAGCAAGCTCAGCATAAAGGGATATCAAGCAAAGTCTGTAAGAATTTTAATTTGTGTGCTTTAAAAGTTGCATGATTCTTTGTTTCTAATTAATTACATATCTACCTATCCTCATAAGCTTGACTTCCTATTCCATCATCATCACAATCCCTGCCAGCATTCCATTTACTTTTCATTATCCTACCCTAGGGGTCAAAATGGTGGTCAGAATCAATCCCATAAGCAAATTTTCAATGGCCAAAACATACACCACATTCTACAAGAAGGGTTTCCTTCTCAATCCAAAACATACACTGCATTCTACAGGCAGGGTTTCCTTCTCAACAGAAAGTGAAATGTTTCAAAAAAATGGAATTTCAAATGTTTTTTTTATATATATTAGTGCATCATGCATTAAGTAAACATATATATGGAATATAGAACATTGATGGCCATGTGTATTTTCAAAAGGTGAAAATATTCCACTTCAAGTGAAGAAATCCCTTCATTACAGCTCGTTAATCAAACATTGGGGCATGTAAAGAAACTAAAGCACATTGGATGGAGATGAATTAGTTCTAAAAACTTACCTTTAATTTTTTTTTCCTGAACTAATAATTGAATGAAAAGTGGCATGTTCATATAATGATTATAATAAATGTGGTTATATTCCCCCACGAAAGTATACAAACGTGCCTGAAAATTGCATTGTGAACTGGTGATATCGGGGATTGCGATTTGGTCATTTTTCTTTGGACCAAATCTAACTCTTTCATATATAAAGACCCAATTGCTGTGGGTAATAGTTTACAGTGAAAGGAAGGTGTGGATCACAGGAAGGACGCGAGCACTAGTTTGCTGAGGAAGCATTTGCGCAGGAAGAATTGAAGGCAATAACACCAGAGGGGAGGTAAAACTTAAACCTTTTTGCCAAAGAATTTTCTAGACCAACAGCAATTCTAATTTTAGAGTGTCTTTTTGGGATAAGAAAACATTTACAGAGCTAAAAATTGTAAGGTTGAAGTTTCTTGTTGCATATTTCTTTTCCTATCAAAGTTTCAAAATGGCATCTAGATTAGAACCAGAGAAATTTGATCCCACTGATATTCATGAGAAATGTATGGAAATATTTGAAAAGAAACAGTGGGTGAATTTTTTTGAAAAGTTTGATGGGCACAATGATAATGTTAGCCTAGCTTTTGCTGATTCATTTGATGGAGAAATGGATACAGTGGGAAACTTGAACTTCAAACTGTCTGAAGAAATTTTGGCACAAATTATTGGCCTACCACAGCAAGGAGAGAGATTCTTCAAAACTAAAAAATTCAAGGAGAAGGCATGGATACCGTTTCTGTGCAGATCAAGGGCAGGATCAGTGAACTGGAAGAAAGGAATACCAAGGAGCTGGTCGATTCATCCCTGGGATAAAATAGTCTATATTATCCAAAAATTCATTACCTATGAAAGCTGATTCAGTATCATATATCTTTACCATATCAAGCTATTGCAGCATTTAAGAGGTGATTGTGAGATTAATATGCCCCATTTCCTATTATAGATTCTATCCAAGATGGCTAAGGTTGTTCAAAGGCGTGAAAAAGATAAAATGACAAGCCTTTTTCACTATAGACTCATCAAAATAATCATCACACATGAGTTACAAAAGCAAAATTTGACATGGCCAGAATTTTTAATTCATGATCAGTTTGAAGAACAAGAAGAGCCGCCTAAAGAAGGTTTAAAAGAAGACAAATTATTGATGATAACATACCCCAAGGATGGAGAACAAAACCCTGAAGCAACAAGCTCAAAACTGCCAAAGGGGAAAAAGAAAAAAAAAGAGGTGTTGTTGATCACAGATGATGAAGACAACTCTGAGGCAGCAAGTTCAAAACAGCCTCAGAGAAGGATACGAACCAGGAGTGTGATGAGAGAAGAAAAATAGTTTCAAAAGCGAGAGCACATTTTCACCACTTATAATAGAAATCTAATGAAGTATCAGCAAGCTCGAAATAATTCAGCACTAGAAGAGGATGATGAAATTCAGCAGAAACAGTATGAATACATACAGACCTTGGGAAGTCAAGAAGAAAATATAGCAGGTGAAATAGCGTAGGTTCATGGAGAAAAAGATATCCAAGAAACTGGTGAAGTGATAAAACAGACAAAAAGAATCAATATCTTCTTGGATCAGCAAGAAAAAGAAAAGAAAAAGCATCTAAGACAGCAAATATTAAAAGATTCAACTTCTCCTTTCTTAGAGCAACAAACTATGGAAGAAGAAAAGAAGGGAGATTCAGTACAAGAGAACGAAGAATTAGGGATGGACACCAATTCTGTGCAGCCTCGAATGAAGATGAAAAAGAAGAAAACTTCCAAAAACAGTAAAAGGATTAGGAGATTGAAACTTGAAATAAAGGAATTAGAACTGAGGAATGAAAAGTTAAAAGAAAAAAACTGGAAGCTTAAAGTTCAAAGGACACAAATCTCCAAGCATGCATATAGATGGTATAAACAAAAGAAGATTTATAAAACCAAGTATGAGAGACTGAAATTCCTTTATGCATGTCGAGCTTCAATAGATGCATCATCTCAGATAGGGGATTAAAAACAGAGGTTCAGCAACAAAATTTTGGTCATGATATAAGCAGGGTCAAATTTTTTGGGATACTTTTTGTGCATGAGGACATGCAACAGCTTCCTCTTGGGGGAGATGTTGGGCACCATTTTGACCTATTTTTGTCATCTAAATATCTTCCAGTTTCCTCCATAAACCTTCATACTGATTTATAAAGCCTTAATTTCATCCACAAAACTTTGGTCAAAGGTATAAATGTCGTTGCTTCTTAACAAATTGAATTATGATATTTTTAAGGCATTTAAACTAAGGTTTTTATTCAGAATTACAGGATGTGCTAACTTCCCGTAATGTCTCCTAGGTTGGATACTTGTAGGCCAGCTAGGTGTAAAATGAAAGATGGGGAAAAGATACTCAATGTCCAAGGATGGTTAAACTTCCCATGAACAGATGGTGTGGTTCTCACAGGTGTCGAGTCAATGTCGGTCAAAGATGACCACTTGTGCTACCACTCAGCACAAAAGCAGGGCAGTTCCAATTTTGTCTATTTTTATGGATCTGATAGAGGATCTTGAGGATTGTATGTCATTATTAGTTTTCTAGATTAATAGCATTTCTATTTTTTTTTAAATTTTGTATAAGTATTTGATAAAACATATGAGAAGCTTACTGCTAGATAACAAACGCATGTTGTTCTGGAGTCAAGAATCGTGGTGTTTGATTACTATGTATACTCAATTTACTATGGTGAATATAATCAAAGTTTAAGCTCTGTGATTTTCTCTCTCTACGTGTGTAAACGAGACATTGGAGGGCCCCTTTTTCCAAGTCTACACACCTTTTTCATATTGTTGCCAGTGAACGATTTGGATTGTTGCCAGTGGTATGTCTTATTTCCTGTAGAATTCGATTTCTTCATTTTAACTATTGCAGAACGAGTTGGATTGTTTGAATAAGTTTTATAAACTCTGTTACTTCATCAGTTATATGCTGTAGGAATGGTTCAGACTATTATCTCAATATCAAATTGTTGTACATTGCTTTCTTATTCAATGACGAAGTATTGAGAATATTTATACATTGTGAATGCTTTCCTGTAAGGGAAATTGATGTTTGATTGCTTATTCAATGTTGAGATAGTAGGCAGAGTCTTGTGATCCATATTTTAGGGTTATGTTTAATTTGTTTTTTTTATTATCTCAGAAAATTTCACATATAAATTGTTGTGTAACTGAGAGATCAAATGAACCTGCTTCTGTAAGGGAGTTTTGGTATTTTCAAGTCATAGCATTCTAAGCTTTCAATAGGTTTATTTCATAGGTAAACTAGATTTCCAGTTAGGTCTAGCTTTGAGTCCCTATATTTGGATATGCCTCTAAGGCTACAAACTCCGGATTGGCATAAACTCAAGGTTTAATCTACACTAGTGGATTGGAGCCCAACAGTTGGCCTAACTAAATGTCTACCTCTTAGTGATATTATTCTTCAACCAAGAGAAGGTGTTGGTCTCTCAATATAATGGGACTAAGCCCATTCGTAGATCCTTAGGTCACCTCCTAGGTGCTAGGTTGGTCAACAGGGAGGACGCTTAGCACCATGAGAATCCCTCCATCTCTACCCCCTCTACCTTCTAGGTCACCTAGTTTCAGTGGTTTGGGAAAAATACCATGGAGTGCCTAGATCTATACAAGCTTACCCTTCGTCGTATCCCAGAATACCTTGGAGGGTGATGACTGGGTAGAGGAGGAAGGGGGCAGTAAGATGGTTATTTTTAAATTACTTTTAGTTAGACTAGTACATTTTATTAAGACTTAATGATTGATTTAGCATATACACATTGTTCATGGATTGATTTAACAGAAAATAAAAACTGGAATTGAAAAGGACCTGCAATGGTGGATAGAGGTGGCTGGGCCACACTAACAGTCCTCTGAAACTAAAAATTACTATCAATTAAACTTAAATACAACTTCTGTGTGGAAGGCCGCACATTTCTAACCAAGGGGTCGCACAGAATGCAAAAACAGCCGCAACCTGAGCTTCTGGGATGAAGTCACACCTGTCTGGGGATTAAGTGCACCCTGGGTGCAACTATTGGCCAATTAAGAGCGCCCCAGTCTTACATTTTCCCTCGATAAGAGCGGCCTGCTCTAGAAAGGAGTTTATTCGTGATGCAAGGTCAGATTTGGCTGACAGTAACTGGTACTGGGGTCAATCTGACTCAGCTTGGCCTAGCAGAGGCTTTGGCACTAACTAAAATAGGAAATAAAGTAGATTTAAAGTAGATCTAACATAAGATTTCTGAAAAACTAGGGTAAAATTGAAAAAACTTGAAAACTTGAAATTTTTGGCCTAGGGATCCTATGGGATCGACCCAGCGGAGTCGCCAAAGTTGTAGCAAGGATTTCTCCTCACTACAGGAGCAAGAATGGCTCCCTTGTGCCTATAGGGCGCAAGGGTAGGTTCTTACTCTTTGAAAATAGAAAAAAATGAAAAGGAAATAGCATAAACAGAAGTGCAAACTAAACTAAGCTAGAGTAAGCAAATGGCTACAACTATAAACTAGATCTAAGAGCTAATAAAAGAAAAGAAAGAGGGAGATGAAGCCCTTGTGAACCCCTCTGTAGAAAATAGGTTAGGGTTCTGCCTCCTTGAAACCTGCAAGCAACCTAAGCTACTACAATGGAAAACCTACAAACAATGTCAAAAAATAGAACCTGCAAGTAAAAATATCAGTTAGAAAGCAAAACAAGTAAACAAACATGAAAATAAATTATACCTCACTTAGGTGGAAATGGGCCACCATGCCCTAGCTCATGGGAGCACCTCTCTCTTGGTTGGGAAGCAATGGCTTGATGAGATGGATATGGAGGAGAGGGAGAGTAGGTGGTTTGAGAGGCAAAGGTCTCAAAGCATCCACGAGCAACATAACAATAGGCAAGTGAGGAGTGTTTTGAAAGTGACCCCCCACCCTCCTTTTATAGTTTTTCCAAGGAATTTTAGGGTTTTCAGCCCTTGGTCAAGGCTTTAGTCCCTTTTTTGGGCCTTTAGCCCCTTTCACCCTAACTTTAGCCCCTTTTTTAGGGCTTTAGCTCCTAGGGGGCTATTTTGGGCTCTTTTTGGGGGTTTTTAGCCCTTTTTTCATCCTTGGGCTCTTTTATGTGGCTTTTAGCCCTTTTTTTCATCCTTGGGCTCTTTTGGAGGTGTGGGGGTCAAATGGAAGGTCTTATGGAGTGAAATGAGTGTTATGAGATGGTGTCCTTGGGTGGTGTAGGCCATTGAGAGCTATGTGGAGGATTTTTGGGTTAACACCAGCGGTGATGATGGGATGTAACGGGGCAGGTTTCAAGCGCATATTTCATGTAAACACCTGGAAAGGATGGCACCTCTTGACCGCATCTACATAATCCTTAAAGATCGACGGCCAGAAATAACCAGCTCTTAATCTTTTTTGGGCTATAGAAAGCCGAGATAAATGACCACCACACGCCCCTACATGGCAATCATTCAGCACTACCTCATCCTCTTCATGAGTTAAAAAATGACGTAAAATGGAATCTACCCACAGCGGTACAAAGTGTTATCCACTATGACGTAATTTTTAGACACGTGATGTAACCGTCGCCGTTCATCCCGTGAGAGGTGAGTAGGGACCTTCAATGTTTGTAAATATATAATAATATCCACATACCATGGGTCTAAAGTTGATATTAAGAATATGTGCTCATCGATAAACGTATCTTCACAATCCAACTCCTCGGCTTCGCTTGGGAAATCTGATATAAGCTCCGCAAAAATTAACGATTTATTCAATTTTGCTAAAACAAACTTGAGATCGAATTCTTGCAAGATGACAATCCATTTATTATATTTTCCCCCAATAATTCTTCAGATGAGAATGAATTGAAATGGATTGACATGGGCTACAACCAAGGTCTGGAAAAGGAGAATATAATGTCTCAACCGTTGAACCGCATGTATGGTAGCTGAGGCAAGCTTCTCAACATGGGAATAACGGATCTCCGCATCAATAAGATTCGGCTCAGATAGTATATGACATGCTCTTGGAGGTCCTCATCCTCTTGAACCAAAACAATACCAATCGTCTCCATTGACGCGGCCACATAAAGTAGAAAATCATGGCTATAGTCTGAGGGACTAATCACTGGGGCCGATGCCAGGGCTCGCTTAAGCGCATTGAAGGACTCCTGGGCTCACTCATCCCAGCAAAAGGTGGTGTCCTTTTTCAAAATATGCATAAAGCCTCTAGTCAAATTGGCAAAATTGACAACGAATCTCCATAAGAAGTTTGCCATGCCTTGCAAACATTGAAGATGTCTAATGTTATTCAGGGGAGACAACTAAATTATTGCCTCAACCTTCAAAGGGTCAACTCTTATACCCTCCTTGGAAACAATGAATCCTAATAAGCGACCAGACTTCACAAAAAACATGCACTTGTAAGGATTTAACCTGACCAAATAATGGCGGCACCTTTCGAATACTAATCTCAAATGATAGGAATGACGCATTCTCATACAAGAATGAGCAGCAAGATCATCCAAAAATACTTCGATAATTGATTTGAGATCATGGAAGATCAAGGTCATAGCCCGCTGAAAAGTAGCTCCAGCGTTCTTAAGGCCGAAAGGCCTTTTTTGATATGCAAAAATTCCCCAAGGACAAATAAATGTGGTCTTATGTTGGTCCTCAGGTTTATTTGTATCTGATTGTATCCGAAAAAGCCATCCAGAAAGGAAAAAACCTCGCTACCTGCACACTCATCCAAAATCTGATCAATAAATGGTGTGGGGAAATTGTCCTTAAAACAGGCACGATTCAAATCATGGAAATCGGTACATATGCGGATCGCTCCCTTCTTCTTATCAACCAGAATGGGATTTGAAACCCACTTCGTCAAGAGAACGGGATAGATAAAACCAGCTTTCAACAGTTTTTCTATCTTTTCCTTAATCGTGGGTGCTTTCCTAAGATTCACTACACACAAGCGTTGTTGAACAATATTAGCATTGGGATAAGTCTTAATCTCATGTTCAACAATGTGAGGGTTGATACCTATCATTTCGTCGTAAGACCAAGCAAAGATATCACAAAATTCTTTAAACAGCTCGGTGTATTCTTGAATCTTAGCATGGGAACATTCTGCCCCAATATAGACATTCTCTATCCTGCCAGGATCATGAGAGATATTGATAGAAATCATTAGAGATATATTTACCATGTTCCCATCAGCCATCGGACCCAGATAGCTTAATGGAACCATGGGACTACCAATTCTCTCACTAAGAACCTCCCTAAAGTCCTCACGCTCCAAGTGGCCAAGATTGGGAAGAAAGTAAGATCTATGATGCAACTCTTCCCATGGTGGCCCAACTCCTGACATGGCCTCAATAATCACTTCATCTGAAGGAAACACACTATCAAGGCAGTCATGTGTGTGAGAAGACTGAACTTCCCATGTAGGCAGCACATATGGGTCCTCCTCCTCCATCTGTGAAGAGGAAGAACTAGGCTTTGCAACACATCCAAGATTAGCTTGATAAGCTACCATAGTTGCAGGAAACAGCACATCCGTCATGATGGGCTCACTCAAAGTATTCGGTGTAGGAAGAATACACGGATCTTCCATATGACTCTTGCGAAAAGACACCGATCTCACAAATGTCAAAGCCTCACTGGACCTAGACCCTATCATAAGGATAGGTGTAGGAAAACTAAAGCTTCCCATAAGGGATGGATACATACCCACTCCCACACTCCCAGTTGTCGGCTGAGAGTGCTCTACAATCAGGATCAAAGCTCCCGAAAATGCGGTAACCGATATATTCTTGAATTACGTTTGATCAATCGTAACTATATTCCCATTAATTGGAAAGCATACATCGCAAAATAGTGAAGAAGCTACGGCTTGCATACTGTACATCGAATTCCTACCCAGCAAGAGATTGTAGTCAAGGGGCACATCAACCACCTTGACCTATATCACAATGGTCTTCCCTCCCAAATGGACTTTAAGGGAAGGAAGGATCCCGTGCGGCCTAAATGATCTCCCATCAAATGTAGTTAACATGGTACCAGATTTAGATAATTTAGGGGAACCTAAACCCTTCCAACATGATAAAGACATCACAAAAATAGCAACCCCTTCGTCAATCACAGTGCGCTTGACGGTCATTTTAAGACATTCTACATGAATCAAAAGAGACACATAGTATGGCAAGTGAGGCTGAAGTCCTACGGTTTCAAATTTAATCAAGGAGGAATAATTATCATCATTCACACCAAGGGCAGAAAGCAAAGCCTTCATTTGCGAAGGACAACTCTGAAGTACTTCTAGTGCATACATCGCACAAGGAGTGTGGCCCAAATCCTCGACAACAGAATATTTTTGGGCGGCTCAGGCATTAGGATTGTGCCCCGAATTCTTAAGGACTCCCTTAGGAATGCGAGGTGCAACTTCAGGTTTATCCACAGTTTTTTCAATATGAAAAGAAGTCCCTAGTGGATCAGGTTCCTTTCCTAGGTTGGGTTGTGACGAACCATAGTCCTTCGCACAAGTCACAAACTTCGTAGCACGTACCATGTTAATACAACCATGACCACTACCCTCTGGTGGATCATGATCCCCACCAGACTGATCATGGGTCCTCAAGTTCATGTTTTGATTGTGAGGTAAAGGGTTAGTCAGCACAACTGGGCCCTACGCTAAGAATCTTGAGGCTTCATCGATACGAGGGCACAAGTAAGTGAGGTGATCATCCTTACATAACTTGCAAGGAAATTTAACCTTGCATTTAGCTTGCTTGTCCCCCTCAGCATTACGGGAATTCTTGTTATTAGTATTAGCATTTTCATTCCTATTCCCACCCTTACAATTATTCTTACCCTTCTTTCTATTCCTTCCGGGTTGTTGGTTACCCTTTTGGTCTGACGATTGTACCAAAAGCACACTCACCATTTGGGTGGGTTGAGACGAAGCCGTGGCTTGTCCCAAAGCAAATTAGTTGATTGACAATTGTTTAGCCTATTGTACAACCGAATCCGCAGGTTTAGCACTCGCACAACCAACAATGCCATCGGCATGTGGTCCAGGTTTAACTTTGGGGTCGAAACTAGAACGCAGAGCATTAGGAATGATCTCATATAAAAAACCGGATTGAGCATAAATCAAATCCAGTTCTTGCATCCTAAAAATGGCTTGTTCCTCATTTTGCACTCCGAATGTAGAAACATCCTTCGCTATATAAGGCAATAACGACTTGAGGAACCATTCGAGGAGGAATTTTGGTGGTATAAAGGCTTTAATCAACCTCTTCCATCTACGCCACTCTTGGATATGGTTCGAGATATGCATGGATTTATCCTTCTGAAATGTCAAGAAGAGTTCTGTACCAACGTTGTAATGCACTTGTAGCTGGAAGTGGTTAAGAAAAGTCATCGCTAGATCATCGAACAAAGAAAATGCCCCCCTAGGTAACTCTATATACCATTTCACGGCAGGCCCTATAAGGGTGCATTGAAATAGCCTTAAATGGATCGATTCTTGGTGTAAGGAATTTAAAGATCACCATAGGTGAAAGGTAGTAACATGTTCGCTTGGATCCTCTCCCGGTTTGCCCTCAAATTTGGGTATTTCCGAGGGAAGCTTAGTAGGGATAATCGGCCAAGCCAGGTCATGAGATACAGGATCGTTCATCAATCTCAACAAGTCAGGAAGATTTAGCATTGCAAGGAAAGGGAGCCTAGGATGAGCAGGTCAGTGCACCGCTCCCTGATAGTTTTGATTCACATAGGTCTGATTACCATAACCACCATGGCCTTGACCATAGTGTTCTCTTCCTGTTTGACCCGTGTAGGGTGGCATGGAAGCACCATAATGTGGTGTACCTTGACTATTCGGGGCTACAAATCCATAATTTGGAGAGTAAGCGGGTTGTTGATACCCATACCCATAAGGTAAAGAACCCTGTCCATACTATGTCCCATAATAAGTTCCATAAGTCATCGCATGAGATGTCCCATGAGACACTCCGTAAGTAGGAATATACACTTCAGAATTAGGAATATACATTTCGGAAGTAGGAATATATGCTTCGAAAGTAGTAACATGACCTCTATAAGTATGAACATGACCTCCTGAAACAACGGGTGGTACTTGAACCTGAGACATAACTGGTCGAGTAACAGCAGTACGGACATGACTCGTAGCAAAATTCCGGCCCGAAGGACCATGTGAATGAGGTGGAGGGTGAACATTCGAAGAACTAGGGACAGAGGATGAAGGGACCTGTGAAATTATGTACATGTTATTCCCTATAATCATTCGTCTTGGATCTGGTATCCTAATAGGATCACTAACCCTAAGCCTAGGAGGAATATGTGGTGTAGCTTCCACCGCCTGGATGGAAGGTGCAATGTGACTTGTGCTCTCAAACCTCTCCACATGGTAAGGAATGAGAGTGCCCCCAGGCGTAGTGTTAGGCTCAAACTCAGACTCGACATGAAATGCCAAATCATGTGTGGGAAAACTAGGCATACCATAACTACCATAACTAGTGCTCGTGGGTTTAAAATGATTCTCATCATCTTTCAGCATTCCATACCGGCGATGCGGCAATGGGGGATCAACACTAGAGTAAGTAGGTATATCATGAAAAGTACCTATCTCAAAAATGACAGGACCTAACTCAATCAAATCAGGTGAAGGATCATAAGTAGGAGTAAACTCCCCATATTCCACTTGAATGGGAGAGGGTGGTTCAGGAATACCTTCATCATGGTCTCCCATTGTGTGTGAATCAATGTGTGAAGTAGTCTGCCTAGACTGTCTATCTCTCTCTCCCAAAGGAGGAGGAGATGTAGAAGGCGGAAGTCCTGCTAAACAATGATAACGGCAAGGAGTTGCATCCGAATCCACAATGACTCAAAAAATATAAAAGACTCTCTAATTATGCAAACCCTAGGCAAGCTAACGTGCACAGAGCATAAACCAATAAAATCTAAATCCAAACACAAGCAATCAAGGGTAGGATAAGTGAGCTCCCGAATGAAGCAGGTATGTCTCGCTTAGGAGAGGCTTGAGACTCCCATACACAATAAGCAGAGGTACGTAACCAATTATTGTGGCCCTCAGCTTCAACGTGTAAAACGACTGTGTTGTCCGACCCCAACCTGGCTGGGACACCCATAGAATAACCCATGTAGAGTACCCCCTCTATATCCTAGGTAAGGCCACTAAGGTCACCTCAATATAATCAATGGTCAGGCGGACAGTCGCAAGCGGGATTGACCATATGGGCAGGGTAGAAAAGCCTGAAACTTTTGAAAGATCCCCCAGATATGAATACAATCTTGGAAATATCTTCGATGCTAATCAGTTATGACTAGGGTCCATCCCAATCAATAGCCGCTCACACTGCCTCGTGCTTAGCTCCCTTTTGAGAGGCGGATCCTAAGAAACACTAGTTATACCAAGGAATTTCACACACTCACCTGGATAGACACATACATGTTGTTGTTTAGTGGTCTTGGAGAATTTACTCACAATGAACTATTCCAAGACCCTAAAACCTAATCTTGTTGGTGAACCCTATCAAATAAAATAGTGTAGTTCATTTTAATTAAGCGTTGATTTTAATTGGCTTGATTACTCAAAAGAGGTATATGGCCGTGCAACTAATGGCGTTATGACACAACATGAAGAAAAACACACACCTAACAATCAATGCAAATGCATTGTGTCCATGAAAAACAGGGTATGCTACTACATGAAATGCACAATTTTCTTCTAATGATAAATGCAAGCTTTCCTATATGAAATCCTGACTAATACTTCAAAGAAAATCTAGTGCAAGTACTATGCAAAATGCAAGATGCAATGCATAATGATGATCAAATATTTTTTGGATTTTTTGAAATAAAAATGAGATATTAAAGCAAAAGAATGATTCTACAACCCCCAGAATCTGCAAGCACAATCAAGCAGCACTCAAGTAAAGTACTAAGGTAAAATAAATCTAATGCACTAATCCCAAAACAAAAAATCGAAAATGCAATGACAAGAACATTCTTCTAAAAAGAAATTTACCCTAAAAAAACGTCTCTGATCAGAAACAGAGGTGTATACAGACTCTAGCAGTATCAAAGGAGACTCAGCAATCATCAAAATTCACCCAGCAACAATCAATCTTCCTCTAGAAGGAAAAACTAAGGGCATACGCAACTGTTCACAGTAAACCTGCATGTGTACGCGGAAATAGTAGCGAAACCCGCATATACACGCGACTATGAGTTAAAAACTCGCCTACAGGAAGAAAGGTGCATAAAAATAAAGGCAAACAAACAAGCTAAGACAAAATTCACACCAATCAGACACTACCAGAAAAACATGCCCCCAAACCCGACACAACAACAGAGAAAAAAGAGCAATTCAAAGTCATTGAATGCCGATAGAAAACCCCCGAAGGAAAACTACTAGGAACTCCCCAGCAGAATCACCAATTCTGTTATGGAGAGAAATTCCTATGGCTTGGGTACCACAACAGACAGCTTGACTCCAGAAATCAGTCCTTTCCAATATGCAAGAGAAATCAAATATCTAACACTAAAGAATCAGACCTCGTACCTTATTCTGGACGGTTGAAGTAGATCCCTGTTGAGCTTTCCAACTTCAGCTTGAATTGATGAATCACTTCCTCAACAACAAGTAAACAAGAAAAACATGCTATATATATTGGTGTTATATCTACTCTAGCATATATAATCAACAATGTATAAGCATTTGAAATCATCCATGGATAAAATATTCATTCAAACATACATTATTGGACAGGAAAAGATATTTCTATTAATATAAAATCAGAGATTACAATGAATACAACCTCTGTCAACACGTATTCCAATTGGAGAAACTGAATCCCCCACTTGGGCCTCCATCACCTCAATCCTCCATCTCTCGATAGCAAGCTCACAAGCAAAAGGCAAGCTTGGGAAGAACACCAAAGTGCTCCAAGGGACAAAGGGATGCAGACTCAAGCACAAGTTCTGGCAACAACGGACTATAGTTTCTTTGCACTCAATTCTCTTATGCCTTTAATGTATCCAAAGGGTTCCTTATATATCTTTTCAATGGGGTAATGAAAGGTCGAATCCGAGCGATCTCAAGGCATGTGGAAGGCCAAGAGAGAAGTAAGTCAGAGAAGTAAGTCGGATCCATGTCAAGGAAAACTCCAAAAGGATTTGTATTTTGTACACATCCCTATGTACGCGATTTTAGAGGTCAAACCTGCGTATATACGTGATAAGGGGTTTAAAAGTCGCGTATAGCAATTTTCACATGTTTTTAGGGATGGTCTAGGGAACATCAAAGGACAAAAAAAATGGTCCAAGGGGTCTAAGGAGTCTACAGAGGGACAAGGGAAGGCCATACAAGTGTGATTCACCTGGTGTGGTAAAATCAGCTATAACAACGGTCACGATATGTTCTAGACATAGAGTGATACGACGGTTCAACTTCTCTTAGATCATACCTACCATTGATCCATGGCTTAACACCCTATTGGTCTATGATCTCTATTTAAAGAGCATAGAGGGTCCTTAGCTAGTTGATCGATTATGAGAAGCTCATGTAACTTTCTTTCTTTTGCATAATAAATTGCTCCAAGTAGCTATTTAGATGAGGCCGTGGATTGTTTCCCTCTCGAGGGTTTTAACCACGTGACAAACATCAGCGTGTTGATCTGTGATCTATTTGTTTGAAGTGGTTGCTCAAGGTGTTTGGTCTTTTGGGAGTACCCTATGTATTTGAACATGGTATTAGAGCTTTTATGAAGAGCCTCTTTCGGTTTTGATCAACATCTAGAACCGGTGCTACTGAAACTTTGAAAGGGTTTCTAGTTCTAGATTTTTTGTACATTTTTGGCCTATGGGAGCTGTTCCATTGCGTCCAGAGCATCATTTTCATTGGGAAATAGTTTTTGTTTCACCGAAAATCGTTTTCATTTGTTCCAGAAACACCCATTTCGGCAAATCTAAAGGTATAATGTTACAGTGACGGATTTGTTTTTTTTAAATATCTCATATCTTATCAGTTTTATTCTTAGATCTTTTTTTTTTTAGTCTCGTACTGTTGCCTTCCCTGACTGCATATGCTCTTTGTCGTGCACCTTACGCGATCAAGGTGAATCAGAAATAGTAAGGGAAAGTTTTTTTCTTGTCTTCTCGGCTACGTATGCTCTTTGTCGTGCACCTTATGTGATCACGGCAAATCAGAAATAGCGAGAAAACTTGAAAACATAGATTTTCCAGGTAAGCTAACCAAGATCTAACCCCATTGTGTGGAAGAAAAAAAATTGTTTTTGTTTTTCGTTTTTTTTTTATTATTTGTAGAAAAAAAAGGCAAGCACTAAGAACGAGAGAGAAGAGTAAAAAAAAAGCCCCCTTCCTCTTTTCATTCTTTTACGTACCTTTTAAACTTAGCTCACTTGGTCCAAAGTTCCTTTATTTCTTAATAGGTTTTGAGTTCAAGTCTTATTAAGCTACTTTTTAGTGCATGCAATTTCTATTTTCAAGTTCCTTTATTGTAAAAGTGCATCTCACATAAATAAAATAAAATAAAAAGTGAGTCACTTAAGTCTTTTAATTTATTGCGGCACTATTTAAAAGTAACATTATTGTAAAAGTGAACCTCACTTATTCTACAAAAGTGATTCACTTCAAAGCAACTTTATTGTAAAGAGATTGTCAAAGGTTGATATTGGGAAGAGGGGGGTTCTTTTTTTTAGTTGGTCAAGTTAATATCTGCCACATCACTATTGGGGACATCTTCAACATTTTCTTTGATCAGCATAACTTCATCATCCAGAATCAGTTTTCAGTGTCGTTTTTTTTAAAACCGCATATTTTTTCGAGATCTTTACAACCAAATAGTTAGTTTCTATTTTTCAGCCATTATTTTACAGTATGGCCACCCCTTGTGATATTATACTTACAATTTCTAACTATTTCTCATGGAAATCTCGTATGGAGGATGTTCTATGAAGTAGGGGACTTTTCAGGATAACCTCAGGGAAACAAACATAGCCCACTGATGATGATACGAAAATTAAATGGGAAAATAGATGTGATGAAGCTCGTGGATTTATTGGGATGTCAATCTCTACCGATTTGTGATTCCACATATCTGGATTTGATGAACTTGATAAAGCTTGGGAAAAGTTGGAATCTGTGTTTAGTAAACACAATGAAATTTGGGGTCATCAACTTGAGAATGAGTTGCTTTCCTTGAATCTAAATGATTTTTCATGCATTCAAGACTATTTATCTAAGTATAAAACTCTAAGACTCTTATGTGCATAATGCAAGATTAAGAAAGAAGACAGACAATGTATTTATCATATTCTTTCGAAACTTGGACCTACATATTCTATTTTTGTATCTACATTCTACTCCATGAAAGAATCCTTGACTGCAGCTATCTATCAAGAGCCTAGTCTTGAATCCTTTCATGATTCCTTAATTAGAGAGCAAGATAAGCTCATTCATCTTGGAATAATTAGCAATGTAGATACATCTAGGAAAGCCTTATTGTCCCAACAGAAAGAAAAGTCCAAGCCTTCCAAGAAACAAAATTCTTGCAATAATAAGTCAAACAACAAGGGTCTCAAACCCTCTCAGTCAGCTCCTTCCTTAAAACATGACAAAGGATCCAATCCAAAAGGAAAGAAGACTGAGAGTCATTGCAATTTTTTTGGGAAAGATAATCATGATGAATCTAAGTGTTTCAAGAATATGGCACCCTTGGAAGCAGCAATGAAGAAGCACCACATCAACCTATATTCATCTTCAGAATCTAACTCTCATGGACATGCACTTTGTGCTTCTGGTTACTATCATACTGCATCTTCTTCTTCTACTTCAAATGAATGGCTCATTGATTCTGGAGCATCTTATCATATGGCTAAGGATCAAGCCATCTTTTCTACTATGCATGAATGTAACACCAAACAAATATTTGTTGGTGATGATAGATCTCTAAGTGTTGTAGGATCTAGAACAGTTCCAATATAAAATGGTCATTTCAGTGATGTACTATGTGTTCCAAAACTTTTTTGCAATTTGTTATCAGTCTATCAAATTACTCATTCAAGTGAAGGTAAAACTATGACCTTTACACCTCACCAAGTTGTAATCAAGGATTTTTAAAATACTCAAAATTTCCTTGCTATTGGAACTGTTGATGATATTACCAGGTTGTACAAATTTAACAACTTTGGGTCATCACCTTTTCCTTCATTTTTTGTTGCTCATAGTGATAACTTGAGCAAACTTTAGCATGAGTGATTTGGTCACTTAAATTATCACTCATTGCAACAACTATGTAAAGACAATATGATGACTGGTCTTCTGATGGTATCTTGCAAGGATGGTGTTTGTTCTGGTTGTGTACTCGAAAAACATCATCGGGACAGTTTTGACAAACGTGCTCTTGGCATGCCTCGGTTCCTTTGGAGCTTGTGCATAGTGACTTGTTGGTCATCTTCCATCTACATCATTTTCTGGTTTCAAATATTTCTTAACTTTCATTGATGACTACTCCAGACGCACTTGGGTTTACTTCCTAAAACTTAAGAGCAAAGTATTTAACATGTTCTTGGCCTACAAGGCCCTTGTTGAAAAACAATCTGGGCATCAAATTATTAAGTTAAGACCTGACAATAAAGGAAAATATGTTAACAACAAGTTCACTACTTTCTGTACTGAACAAGGAATCCAACAACAACACACTGTTCCATATACACCACAAAAAAATGGTGTAGCTAAACGGATGAACCGCACTTTAAAAGAAATGGCTAATTGTATGATTCAATCTAAGGGACTAAGTCTTCAATATTGGTCTAAGGCCATAAATTGTGCAAATTACATAGTTAATCGCACACCCACTAAATTTTTACAAGGTATAACACCGAAAAAAGCATGCAGTAAAATTAAACCAGATGTAAGTCACTTGCGTGTGTTTGGTTGTGAAGCATGGGCTCACATTCCGGATGAAAAACAGAAAGCATTGTAGCCTAAAAGTGAAAAGTGCATATTTGTTGGATATTCAGAAGATGTAAAAGGTTATAGACTTCTTCAGCCCCATTCACATGATATAATCATTAGAATAGATGTTAAATTTGGTGAAAATATCTTGGCCTGCGAGCCTAACTTGGCGGGTGTGCCATCTTTGGCCTGCGAGCCTAATTCGGCAATTGTGCCTTCTTATTCTTCTTCTTCTTCCAACTTCCTTCACAGGTTTCCAAATCCAATTTCTAATGATGACAATGAGGATGAAAATCCACCTCTTCCTGCTCATGTTCCTCCAATTGCACCAGCACCAATGCCTCCTTGATGGGTCCGTTCAACATGTGAAGTAGCAGGTGATATCGTCAGTGATCCTAGAGATCAACGTTGAACACGTTCTCAGTTTTAGTGAGCCTCTTCCCTTTTGGCTCAAGTTTCCAAGAATCATGATCCAGAAACTTTTGCAGAAGCTTTAGGAAATCTAGACTGGGATGCAGCTATGGATGAAGAATATCGTTCCTTAATCGCGAACGATACTTGGGATCTTGTTCCTCTTCCAAAAGGAAGAAAAATTTTCAGATGTAAATGAGTCTACAAAACTAAGTATGCATTAGATGGAAGTGTTGAAATACTTAAGGCAAGGTTAGTTTTCAAAGGTTTTTTCCAAGTTGAAGGGATTGACTACAATGAAACCTTCACCCCCGTAGCAAAAATGAACTCCATCTACCTTATTCTTTCCCTTGTAGCCTTACATAACTGGGAATTCCATCAAATGGATGTCAAGTCTACCTTCTTATATGGTGATTTACATGAGGAAATTTACATGGAACAACCTCCTGGATATGTTTAGAATAACTCTAACCTTGTTTGTCTCCTTAAGAAATCCTTATATGGCCTTAAGCAAGCTCCTAGAGCTTGGTATGCCAAAATGGATAGCTTTCTCTTTGACACTGGTTTTTCTAGATGCCATTCTGACCCCAATGTCTATACCAAGAAAATAGGAAACCATCTCATCATACTTGTCCTTTATGTTGATGATCTTGTCCTTACTGGTAGTGACCCTAAACTTATAACCCATGTGAAATCCAATCTTAAGAAAAATTTTGAAATGTCAGAATTAGGACATTTGCATTATTTTCTTGGTCTCCAAGTCTTGCAAACCAAAGAAGGAATCTTTCTTTCCCAGTCTAAGTACGCTTGTGACCTTCTTCGTCGCTTCCACATGGAATATTGTAAACCAGCCCCTTCTCCCTTCCAGTCTGGAGTCAAACTTTCTGCCACTTGTACTTCCCCTGAAGTAGATGCCACCTTGTATCATCAACTTGTTGGTAGTATTTTATACTTGACTCATTCCCGTCCTAATTTTTCCTTTGTCGTTGGTCATGTTGCCCATTATATGCAAACTCCTCATGAAAGTCACTAGAAAGCATCAAAAAGAATACTTCGATATATTCAAGGTACAATTCAATTTGGGATTCATTACAGTACAAGGGGGAAACCTTTGTTGGTTGGTTTCACTATTTCAAATTGGGCTGGTGAACCTAATGATCAAAAGTCTACTGTAGGTTATGTTTTCAGTCTAGGATCTGGACCTGTCACTTAGGCTTGTAAGAAACAACAAGCTCTTGCTCTTTCTTTAGCAGAAGCAAAATATCGAGCCATAGTTAATGCCAGTCAGGAAGCTTTATGGCTTTGATAGATCCTTTCAGAGTTTGGATTCGAGCAGCAGAAGCCTACTCCTCTTTGGTGCGATAATCAAAGTGCCATCAAGCTTTCCAAAGATCCAATTCTACATCAGTGCAGCAAACACATTGAGCTACACATGGACTTCATCAAAATCTTGTTCATGATAGTGTTATTGAAGTTCTCTATTGCCCTACAGATGATCAAGTTCCAGACATATTCACCAAGTCTCTTACAGAAGTGAATTTTTCTAAACTTCAATCTATGTTAAGAGTTCAGGAATGTGTCCTTAAGGGGGGATAGGCTCTAATGCCTCCTTCCTTCTCCTAATAGTGTCACTTTTGTAAATCCTCCAATCCTATCCCAAGTTGTTCTTAAGGGGGGATGTTAGGATAGTTAGACACTTAGGAGTTAGTTAAGATCAACTTGTGTAATATATATGTTAGGTAAAAGTGTGTTTCTTTAGTATGCATTAGAATGCATTTGTAAATATTCTAATCTGACGGTCACGATATGTTCTAGACATAGAGTGATCCAACAATTCAACTGCTCTTAGATCATACCTACCATTGATCCGTGGCTTAACACCCGATTGGTCTATGATCTCTATTTAAAGAGCATAGAGGGTCCTTGGCTAGTTGATCGATTATGAGAAGCTCATGTAACTTTCTTTCTTTTGCATAATAAATTGCTCCAAGTATCTATTTGGCTGGGGCCATAGACTGTTTCCCTCTCGAGGGTTTTAACCACATGACAAACATCGGTGTGTTGATCTGTGATCTATTTGTGTGAAGCGGTTGCTCAATGTGTTCGGTCTTTTGGGAGTACCCTGTGTATTCGAACAATGTTCATACTCATTAAAATAATCACAATCATCATCATCATGTTCATCCGCATTAGAATAATCACAACCATCATCATCTTCATCTTTATGATCATCAATGGTATCATAATCATTATCATCATCAATGGTATCATCATAATCATCGTCATCTTCATTCTCACCGTATTCCTCATTAGCATCATCATCATCATCATCAACACCATCATCATCATCATCATCATCGTCATCATCACCATCTTCATCCTCATCCTCATCCTCATCATCGTCAATGTTATGATCATCATCGCCATCAAAGTTATCATCATGTCCATCCTCATCGTCATCATCATGTTCATCCTCATCGTCATCATCATGTTCATCCTCATCAGAATATCATGGTCATCGTCATATTCATCTTTATGATAAATATCAATGCTATCATAATCATCATCATCATCAAGGGTATCATCATAATCATCGTCATATTCATCCTCCTCTTCTTCATCATTAACATCATCATCATCAACATCATCGCCATCATTAACACCATCATCATCGTCATTATCACTATCTTCATCATCATCACCATCTTCATCCTCATCATCGGCCTCATCATTGTAAATGTTATAATCATCATTGTCATCAATGTTATCATCATCATCATCATCATGTTCATCCTCATCATCATCATCATGTTCATACCCATTAAAATAATCGCAATCATCATCATCATGTTCATCCTCATTAGAATAATCGGAACCATCATCATCTTCATCTTTATGATCATCAATGGTATCATAATCATCATCATCATCATCATCAATGGTATCATCATAATCATCTTCATCAAATTCATCCTCACCGTCTTCCACATTAGCATCATCATCATCATCATCATCACCATCATTAACACCATCATCGTTGTTGTTATCAGAATCTTCATCATCGTCATCGTCATCATTGTCATCATTGTCATCATCACCATCTTCATCCTCATCCTCATCATCGTCAATGTTATAATCATCATCATCATGAATGTTATCATCACCATCATCATGTTCTTCCTCTTAGAATAATCGCAATCATCATCATCTTCATCTTTATGATCAATATCAATGCTATCATAATCATCATCATCATCATCAATGGTATCATCATAATCATCGGCATATTCATCATCATCGTCTTCATGTTGGACCTGGGGCAGACCCGGGTTTACTTTATTGTACCAACAAACCCCTAGCTCACTAACCCTTTCAGCGACAGACCACAGAACGGCCTGAAGTCTCACCCGAAGTGATCTTGGATGGGCTGGCTAAAGACTCAAGTGTCCTCAACCGGGTTCTGTAGCATCCTAGTGGTTCTTGTCTCTTCTTAGCCAGCGGGACCTCTCTGCAAGGTGTTGTTTCTATCTTCTTAGCTGGCTCTATTAGGGAGCTGACTCTTATCGCATCACCGCTTCTAGGACGATGCGCAACCTTTATCCTCTACTCAACCCTTAACCTGCGATATCTCACACCGCAGCTCCTCCAACAGTGCGAAATCGCCCTTCTACGCCGCGATCTCTCCTATGGAAATACTTAATATGCTCACCAACTCACAAGGTCTAAGGGTTCTCTCTCTTAGTATAATAGCTCAGTTAGCCTTCATAAGGGTGTTACTCAATCCTCACTTAGGCTTTTACAGTAACACACCGAATCATTATTTATGCTTAACTTGCTGAACTAAACATATAGAGGTCATTTAACACTGTAACGGTTCACTGTCATGAATCAAGCACGGGTAAACCCATACAGATAATACTTAACATATTCAACTCACAAGTAACCTTAGAAGCTATTGTAACTAATAGATAGCATGCATACATTCATTAACTATTAAGCAAAGTTCATGTAATGAATAACAGATAGCAAATAAGTAACACAATTACACGAACAGTCGCACAACACGCTTATTTTACATGGTTCACCTCCAGGGGGGAAACTACGTCCATGGGAACTGGTTTTTATATTATATCTTGAGAGAGTAAACACAGTTCCGCTGCAACCTATTATGCAGCTGAGATATTCTGGGAAACTCTGAACACACAACCAGGAGCCCTTCTCTCTTAGATCTCTTCTCCTTCTATATTGCTTCTCTTACAATATACTCTTCCTCTCTCTGTCTCTCAATCCCTACGGATTGTTACATTCATACTCTAGGAGCCAGCTACTGGTTATAGTAAGATAACTACAGACTGAATAATAGAACCAGAGCTTGACTCTTCCTTAATGTCTAACTGACTATGAGCTAACAAACCAATTGACTAGCTAATTGTCTATCTGAATGTCTTGCTATCTAACCTTTCATAATACAAAATACATGCTTATATAGGTGGCTCGAAGGTATCACCATGTTACAACACTATGGGCCTCTCCCAACAGTAACCCAAAAACCCTAACTATGATAGTCGGCCTATCTGTACTTTGAACTACCGATTTTCATCACACCACAGCTTTCTGCAGTCTTCCACGCTTCCCAGCGCTAATCGTGGGTACAGGCGCCGCTTCCTCGGTAGCTCCCCTTCTGTCCTTTGTCTTCAATACCTCATCCCATTGCTCCTTTTCCATTTATGAGGGTAGTTGAGCCCTCCTGTGTTGGACTTGGGGCAGACCCGGTTTTACTTTATTGTACCAACAAACCCCTAGCTCACTGGCCCTTTCAGCGACAGACCGCAGAACGGCCTGAAGTATCACCCGAAGTGATATTGGATGGGGTGGCTGAAGACTCAAGTGTCCTCAATCGGGTTCTGTAGCATCCTAGTGGTTCTTGTCTCTTCTTATCCAGTGGGACATCTCTGCGAGCTGTTGTTTCTCTCTTCTTAGATGGCTCTGTTAGGGCACCGTCGAAGGAGCTGCGGTGTGAGATATCGCAAGTTAAGGGTTGAGTAGAGGATAAAGGTTGTGCATCATCCTAGAAGCGGAAATATGTTGGAGCAGAGTCCCGCAGCTACAGGAGAAGCTGCCATTTTGGCAGATAGACAGTTTGGTGAAGACGAAGAGATAAGGTAAAGCTACGACGCCATAGCATGTTTCTAGCTGCAAAGCAGAACCGAAAACCGTGACTGTTGGGACAGAGAAGTCAAGGAAGACGACAGTACCTGAGCGGCCGAGAAGAGAGAGCTAAACCACTACATTGAAGGCAGCGATGAAGATAGGAGGGCTCAGCTACCCTCATAAAGGAAAAGGAGCGATGAGGCTGAGGTATTGAAGACGAAGGACAGAGAAAGGGAAGCGATGCATAGTACCCATGGTCAGCGCCGAGAAGCATAGAAGACTGCAGAGAGCAGTGGCATGACTGAAAGCAGCTACCCCAAGTACAGATATGCCGACTGTCACTAGTTAGGGTTTTGGGTTACTGTTGGGACAGGCCCACAGTGTTGTAATGGCGAGACCTTCGGGCCACCTATAAAGGGATATATTTTGTATTGTAAAAGGTTAGCTAGTCAGATGACCTGTAGCTAGTCAGTCCTTCTGGATCTAGTTAGCCATTGAGTCTGTTAGCTCATAGTTACCTTGTATTGTAATAGAGTTGAGCTCTGGTTCTGTATTCAATTTATAGTATCTTACTGTAACCAGTAGCTAGCTCATTGAGCACGTATGTAACAATCTGCAGGGATTGACACAGAGAGAGAGAGTGAGAGTATATTGTAAGAAGGAAATATAGAGAAGAGATCTAAGAGAGAAGGGCTCCAGGCTGTGTGCGGAGTTACCCAGAAGATCTCTAGCTGCATATGCGGTGCAGCAGAACTATGTACCTCTCTCAAGTTATAATATAGAAACACAGTTATGTGAATGTAGCTTCTACCCTGGAAGTGAACCACATAAAATCAGAGCGTTATGTGATTGATTCATGTGATTGTATTTACTTGTTATATCTGTCATTCATTACATGAACTTTGCTTACAGTAAATGTATGTATGTGTTATTCAGTTCACAGCATATTAGAAGGATAAATGCAAGTTGAAGTCTTTAAGTGTTCTGTATAAGAGTTTGTCTATGTTTCACTTAATCCAGTTAAGAGTTGCAACATAAAGCAGCCTTGTATGTTGAGTCCTGTAAGTTGAACACGAGTAACACTAAGTACGCTGAGCCGTGGCAGTAGGATATCGCAGGGAGGCGATATCGCACCATCAGAGAAGCTGTGGTGCACGATACCGCAGGTTGAGGATTGAGCGTAGGAGAGAGTTACATGTTGCCTGGGATGCGGCGATGCGATAAGGGCTAGAGTCATCATGAGTAAGAGGAAACTGTGCACCACAGAGAGAAGAGAGAGGTCTCGCAGGCTAAGAAGAGCTGCGAGATGCACATAGGATGCGACAGAACCTGGTCAAGACACTTGAGTCTTTGGCCAACCCATTAGGATCACTTCAGGTGAGACTTTAGGCCGCTCCACGGTCTGTTGACGAAAGGGCCAGTGAGCTAGGGGTGTTGTTGGTACAATATAGTAAACCCGGGTCTGCCCAGTGACCAACAAATGGTTCCGTTGCCGGTTTTGAACAAACTGAGCACTGATGTTCTGTTGGCATCCTACTAGAGACGAACTCAACCAATGGGTTGGGTCTAGGGAGAAAGAGTTTTCTGAACATGAGAACAAGAGTCCTAGACTGAGTACAGAGGACTGGTTACAAAAACATATCTTTAAAGACCTGCATGCGATATTTTTTGCGACCTTTGGAAACAAGATTTACGACTGGTTATCAAAGTTGACTAGTAAGAACATATTCAAGAAGAAAAGAAACATTGTCTGGACACTGGAGCTGATTCAAACTGTGAAGAACCTTGATAATCCCATTACGAGGACAATCACACTTCTGGCTTGTGAGTGTGCTAGAAGGCTTCGTCACAGAGTTTACAGTTGAATAGAGAAAAAGCTTCAGTTCAAAGGATATCATGGTAAGTACCTAAAATCTTTAAACTTTTCCATTAAGATGCTATTACATGAAAAAGGAACAATGGATCTAGTTTCAGATGAATATGTAAAGATAGTAATGTCACAAGAGTTTGAAAGTGATTTTGATGACATTGGCCATACACGTAGTGGAAAGAAATACAAAGTAGATTTCATCTCTCCCATACTTGAAGACAGTTCAGATAATACTAGACAACAGAGTCACAGTACCACAGAAAGAACAGAAGGGGGTATCCCTTACCACCCTTATACCCCACAGAAATAGATTGGGACTTAGAGCAATCCCATAGGAACTCCATCTAGTAGTTCCCAGACATTACACACTACCACTACATCACCTCCACCTACACCACCGAGTGGTAGTAACACAGCAAATCAACATCCACCACGTAGAAATAGAATGGGGGATGATATAAAGCTACCTATCTTTAAGGGTACAGGGGCAGAGGACCCAGAGCAGCATTGGTTTCTATGTGAAGCCATGTGGACCATTAAAACAATCCATCATGATAATATTAAACTTGTACTGTTGGTCACCACACTGAGAGAATGAGCCTTAACATGGTATATGAAGTATACCTCAGCGGTACCCAGAACACTTGTCCAGGTCAGGACCACCATGATTAAAGAGTTTAAGAAACCTAAGTCTAAGTCACAGTGCATTACAGAGCTCAAAGACATCAAACAGTTACCTACAGAGTCAGTGTGGGACTTCGATCAAAAATTTAAAGCCCTTATATACCAAGTCAGCTTTGAGTTTGCGCCGGAGCAGCATAAGGAATGGTTTATTGCATCACTGCTCCCTCACATCAGACTACCATTAATGCAGCAGAAACTCCAGATGTAGGATGACACATTGGAGATGGCGATGAAATTAGAGGCTTCACCTCTAGCTGAAACCAGCACAGGTATGACAAATCTACAAAACCAGTTGGCTAATCTCACGATACAGATGCATGAGCTTAAGAAAGGGAAAGAGGTTGCACAAGAAATATGGTGTGTAAAGTGTAAAGCACAAGGCCATACTAAAGATAATTGTCCAGTCTATGTAGAATATCTAGCAACTGGGGCTCCTAACCCCTTACCACAAACCCATGGGCCGTGGTGTGAAATATGCAAAACAAGATGACATCTACCTCACCAGTGCCCTCTACTTCAGAAGTACGTGCAGACACCTAAGAACTTATACTGTGTCTTCTGCAAGTCCGTAGGCCATGATGAACATGATTGCCGAGCCTATGATCTCATGGTCGAGAGCAAGCAAGACTTGTATAGAGTCCAATCAAAAACACAGGGTCCAGTAGCAGGACCACAGTATGATCAAGCTCATGTTGGCCGTGGAGGAGGATTCAGAGGACGAGGACGTGAAGGAGGCTTTGGCCGTGGAGAAGGCTTTGGCCGTGGTCGCGGACCAGTCACTTGTTACAACTGTGGCGTTGTAGGACATTATGCTAGGGACTGTCAGAGCCCTACCACCACATGTAACTATTGCAAATATTACAATCACGCTATAGAAGACTGTCCTACCTTCATAGCTAATATCAAAGAACCTAAGCCAGTAGTACACCAGAACATCCAGCTTATTGCTGCTGAGCAGGAAGAACCAGAACCAAGAGTCAACATTGTGACTCCCAGCAGTGCTTCCACCAATGGGACATTGCAGATTACTAAAAAGACCACAAGTCACTAGTGGGTGCACAAATCTCCTAACAAAGCAACACCACTTGACCTACAGAAGAATAAATAGACATTTCAAGAAGCTAATACTTTCTTTGATGACACTATGCAATCTGGATCATAGGTACCGCTGTCTAGGGGCGTACCGCAGCAAGCACCTTGTGGCGTTATCCCTATACAGATATCACAGGCTACCACATCGGGTACATGCGACGAGGATGAGCTGGCAGGAAGTGTACAATCCTTCCTGTAGAGTTGTTTAAAACTCGAGAGAAATGAGCAAGCTATCGAAGAACTTCAGCGCATCATAGATCAGTGTCAACCATCTTCGTCCGTGAGCAATGCACATTGTGATGTTCATAATATTATGGGACATACAAGAACAGGAAGAGAGATGTGACTCACCGCACAGGTTGGAGAATTTGAAATGGATGAGGTGATCCTAGATCTAGGATCAAAGGTAAATGTTCTGACTAAGTAGACATGGGAACAGATGGGTAGCCCTAAGTTAGTCAGATCGCCTATCCATCTGAGATTAGCTAATCAGCAGCGAGTATCACCCCTGGGTCAATTATCACAGGTACCAGTTGACATTGACGGAGTTCCCAGCTCTGCGTACTTTGAAGTTATAGAAATCATTGGTGATAGTAGACCATATCCAGCACTACTAGGCATTGATTGGTGATCATTAACATGGTCGTTATCGACTTAAAGAGAAGACAAATGACCTTTGAAGATGCGCAGATCCGAGTCATCGCACCCTTAGATCCTCTTCAGGGTCCTAGATACATTGAACCTATCCGAGCAGAGGAAGAGGCACGCAACATGGACAGTCTCTATCAGATGACTGTGAACCAAAGCGACTACATCAATCCAACCATAGAAGGGAACATTAGTTGGCGATGCGATAGCTCATGCGCATTGGATTCGGATGTTGGTCTAGAGAACTGGCAGAACAGACTTTACGAAGTCTCAGCATGCAGATGTGCGTACATGACTAAGTCACTGCGATGGATTGGCGCAGAGATCAACGAGATTCCATCATTTCATGGTCTAACAGATATCCAGGACTTTCTCATGCAGTTTGAACAACAAATTCCTCAAGCAGAGGATCGCAGCTATGGACCTTGCAGTACGAGCCACACCTGCAAGATGGTGGTATGCACATAAAGAGAATATCGTATCATGGGATGATCTTAAGCGATTGATGGCGATCAGATTCTCTACCGACAGAGAGTATGTCCAGCAGAGATACACAGGAGAAAGTGACCCCAGGTCACATATTCAGACATGTAAACAGGATTGGTTGGACATTCCCAAGGATGAATGGGTTCACCGATTCATTCACACTTTGGACACAGTTCCATAGAACTGGTACACAGAGACTGAATTGCGCAAGGGAACGACTACATGGCCACTTATGATAGACATCTTTCTACTCACCTTCGCTTTTGAATCTGAGTAGCCAAGTGTTGATCAAGCCCTAGATGTAATAAAGATTAAGATATTTGAGGATTGTACCCTACCAGTACATACTCAACCTAAGTGGGCCATCCAGTTAGAAGAGGTGCTACAATGTTATAACTTTGCATCAGAACCAGAGGAGGAGGATGAGGATCCTCACAACATCAACATTTTGGAGTCAGAAGGGACTCGTGATGTTGATGGACCGAAGCTACAGATTCCAGCAATCACAGAGTCGATCCAGATTAAAAGATCAATATTGGCACAGACACAGAACCAAAGTTTGCCTCTATTGGAGACTATTGGAATGATGAAATAGTTGGACAGATTGCAGACTTGCCACATGAGTATTAGGACCTATTTCCCACCAATTTCATAGAGATGAAGGGAATAGTCGGAGACCTGTGAGTAATGAGGATACCATTTAAAGAGGATGCTAGACCAGTCAAGCAGCGTCCATATAGATTAAATCCGCGCTATAAATAAAAAGTTAAGGATGAGATCGACAAGATGCTCGCAGCAGGCATCATTGAGCCCGTAGAAGAGAGCGAATGGGTTAGTCCCATGGTCATTCAAGAAAAGAAAACTAAAGGAGACATCAGGATCTATGTAGACTTGCATAAACTCAACGACGCATCGCTTCATAATCCATTTCCGACACCTTTCACTGATGAAGTACTAGACAATGTGGGAGGACAGGAGGTCTACTCCTTCACTGATGGATTTTCAGGCTACCACCAGATCAGAATCCACCCAGAAGATCGACATAAGACCACTTTTGCAACAGAATGGGGATCATTCCAGTATACGGTAATGCCCTTTGGTCTTAAGAATGCACCAGCTATCTTTTCTAGAGTAGTAGTTGATGTATTTAAAGAATACATCCATAAATTCCTAGAAGTTTATTTTGATGATTGGACTGTATTTGGATTAATTGACAAGCACATAGGAGATTTAAGACTGATGTTAGAGAAACGTAGGAAGTACCAGATTTCTCTAAACTTGAAAAAATGTATATTCTGCGCGCCATTTGGTATTTTGTTGGGTCACATTGTCTACAGGCAAGGCTTGATGGTAGATCCCGCAAAGATTGCTATCATTGTAAATCTTCCAGCACCCAACTTAGTCAAACAATTGAGGACAGTACTTGGTCATATCGGGTACTATAGAAAATTCATCAAGGGATACGCAAAGATTACAGCACCGATGGAAAAATTGTTAAAGAAAGATGTAAAATTCCTATGGAATGAGGAATGCCAGCAGAGTCTA
>LPNX010809288.1:30451-43006 GCA_001517045.1 Pseudotsuga menziesii
AACACCAGACCCGATCATCTGTCGCAAATAGACTCAAGAGAAGAGCCAAGTAATCTAGAGGAAAATTTTCCAGATGTGCAGTTGCTCTCTATCCAAATCACAGATGAGTACTATGCTGATATCATTCACTTTCTCACTATGGGAAGGGCACCTGAGGAGTTTACCAAGCATCAAAAGAGGCAATTGGTTGTTAAAGTAGTAGACTTCACCCTGATCGCAGGACAGTTATACAAGTTAGGTCCAGATGAAGTCCTGTGCAGATGTGTGATGCCACATGAAAAAGAGGCTATTATTAGAGAAGCACATTCAGGTACCGTAGGAGGTCATTTCGCAGGAAAGCTGACTGCGCAGAAAATCCTAGCTGCAGGATTATGGTGGCCTACATTAGATAAGGATACTAAGGACTTTTACAGATGCTGCAATATCTGCCAGAGGGTAGGAAAAATTTCACGACAAGATGAAATGCCGCTACGACCGCAGGTTATGCTGCGCGCATTTGACAAGTGGGCTATAGACTTTGTGGGTCCTATCAACCCACCAGGAAAATGAACTAGTGTGAGATATATCATCACTGGAACAGAATACCTCACCAGGTGGGCAGAGGCCAAAGCAGTAAGAAATTGTGATGCTGCTACAGCCGCACAGTTCATTTTTTAATATATCATCACTAGATTTGGATGCCCAGTAATTTTGATGAGTGATCAAGGCACACACTTCTTTAATTGCACCATTGAGGCCTTGACGAAAGAATTCCAGACACAGCACCATAAGAGCACTCCCTACCACCCACAAGCTAATGGTACGGTGGAGGCCTTTAACAAGATTTTAGAAAATGCTCTTACTAAGATCTGCAATAGCCAAAGGAATGATTGGGACCTCAGAGTTAACATTGTATTATGGGCGTATAGGACTACATGAAAGAAACTTACAGGACACACACCTTTCAACTTGGTGTACGGAAAGGAGGTTGTTATGCCTATGGAGTATATTCTTTCCAGTTTAAGAATTGCTCAGATCACTGGAATGACTGATACAGACACGGTGCAGGAAAGGATAGCATAGCTGCTTGCCTTAGAGGAAGACAGATTCATCGTCGGATTCCATTAGAAAGTGCAGAAGGCATGAGAAAAAGCTTGGCACGACAGACACATTAAGAGTAAGACTCTTCAGATCAGAGACCTAGTACTCCTCTATGACAGTAAATTTATTAAGTTTCCAGGGAAGTTCAAGACGCATTGGTTGGGGTCGTATCAGATATAGCAAGTCACAGAGGGAGGATCCGTTCAGCTCAGTAAACTGAATGGGGGCTTCTTCCCACGATGATCAATGGCAGTAGGCTTAAGATCTATAGTGATAGCCACTCCACCCCTCAGCCCTAACTCAGAGTCGCGAGCGGTGCAGATGTCCAGTGTAGTTGAAAGGAGGCATCACACCAGGAATTAGTCTACACCGGCAAGTATTCTAAGTATCAGGAATCACATAAGGACGGTTCATTTTGTGCTTAAAAAAAAAAAAAAAAAGCGCTAAAGTTTCTTTTGAGCAAGTGATGCGGTGTGGCATCGCAGCAGCGCGATGTTTCTCCGTGCCACGTACCTAGTTTGCAATGAGACAGAGGGCTATTCAAATCACCTTCTGACAGGAATTTAATGAATAAATGATCGGTATACCTTACCGTAGATTTGGGCATAGCATAATCAATTGTCCAGATTTGGCAAATCTTTGACGAGACCAGCGCCTGCACACACACGCTTCGAGGGAAATTGATCGGATTTCAGCATTTATTGAGGATCGAAATGACAGGTGTGGTCTCGTCCAGGAATTAATACGACCGACGGGTTCAGTCTAGATGACCGTTGTGTCCAAGATTATCGCCTTCGGCATAAAAGCAGAAATTATTCATTCGGGAGGGCTACATTTGCAAAGATCCAAGAGCTATAGAGTGCATTGTTAATTTTTCCCTATGCAGAGCTAATTCTGTTACAGAGTGTTGTGATTCCCATAGTTTGCAGCCATTTCCAATCCAAAGTATGATACCGAGTGGGTTCTGTCTGAGGAGGAACCTTTAGAAGTGATTTTGGAAAGGTTTGAGCGTGGTGGCCTTACAGCTGCCATGGCGACACCACCCAGGAGTATGACACCAAGTTCATCACAGACCGAATAGTTGCCATGGATGAGGAGTCAAGCGTAGGATGTAGAAGACGTCATCAAAGTCTCTGCTGAAGAGAAGAAGAAAGACGAGCCGATCACTGAAGATAAGAAAGCAGAGCAGCGGAATGATGAGAAGAAATCTCCCGCCAGGAAGAAAGTAAAAATGAGAAAAAGAAAGTAACGAGAGAAGGCAGCTGACCTATCTGATCAGCTAAGAGAAGAACAAGAGATTGCTGAGGCAAAGAAACAAAAATCTAGAGATCAGAGGCAGCATGAATGCTTGGAGTGACTTGTTGAGAAGAAAAGTGAAAGGGAAAACAAACCGAACAAGAAGAACTCCAGCGTGCAGACAAAGGCTTGTTCTTGTCATGGAATTCAAGGCCTGTGTGGTTCTCGTAAGGATGGATCCAGACTGAATGAAATATTTGAGAAGGCTGGAAGATACAGATTTCTACTTTCCTTGTGATAAAAGTTCTAACCCAGATAAAGAGGAAAGGATATCTATGCAAGACTTCTCAAGACCTGAAGATCCTTAAAAGGTCTCGCAAGCGACGAGAGCGAGAGCATGACAATGAGGGAAGGAAAGATAAGAGAACCCAATGAACTAAGTCAACATAAGACTCCAATATTAGTCAAGCTATGCTTGACTCAGCACAAGAGCGTGTCGCAGCTATGCAGAACGAAGTCGCAGGACTTTGGGACAAGCTTCAGTGCACTTTGCAGGAAGCTAATGAGAAGCTATAGCAGGAGAAGCCCGCTGGTAGTGGCTCGGGGATGAGCCACAAGTAAGTGTTAAGGGACTATTGGAGCAGAGTCCTGCAGCTACAGGAGAAGCTGCCATTTTGGTGGATAGACAATTCGGTGAAGACGAAGAGATAAGGTAAAGCTACGACGCCATAGCATGTTTCTAGCTGCAGAGCAGAGCCGAAAACTGTGACTGTTGGGATAGAGAAGTCAAGGAAGATGACAGTACCTGAGCGGCCGAGAAGAGAAAGCTCAACCACTGCATTGAAGGAAGTGGCAAAGACAGGAGGGCTCAGCTACCCTCATAAAGGAAAAGGAGCGACGAGGCCGAGGTATTGAAGACGAAGGATAGAGAAAGGGAAGCGGTGCATAGTACCCATGGTCAGCGCCAGGAAGCATGGAAGACTGTAGAGAGCAGTCGTGTGATGGAAAGCGGCTACCCCAAGTACAGATATGCCAACTGTCACTAGTTAGGGTTTTGGGTTACTGTTGGGACAGGCCCACAGTGTTGTAATGGCGAGACCTTTGGGCCGCCTATAAAGGGATATATTTTGTATTGTAAAAGGTTAACTAGTCAGATGACCTGTAGCTAGTCAGTCCTTCTGGAGCTAGTTACCCATTGAGTCTGTTAGCTCACAGTTACCTTGTATTGTAATAGAGTTGAGCTCTGGTTCTGTATTCAGTCTATAGTATCTTACTGTAACCAGTAGCTAGCTCATTGAGCACGTATGTAACAATCTGCAGGGATTGATAGAGAGAGAGAGAGTGAGAGTATATTGTAAGAACGCAATATAGAGAAGAGATCTAAGAGAGAAGGGCTCCAGGCTATGTACGGAGTTACCCAGAAGATCTCTAACTGCATATGCGGTGCAGCAGAACTTTGTACCTCTCTCAAGTTATAATATAGAAACACAGTTCTGTGGATGTAGCTTCTACCCTGGAAGTGAACCACGTAAAATCAGAGCGTTATGTGATTGATTCATGTGATTGTATTTACTTGTTATATCTGTCATTCATTACATGAACTTTGCTTACAGTAAATGTATGTATGTGTTATTCAGTTCACAGCATATTAGAAGGATAAATGCAAGTTGAAGTCTTTAAGTGTTCTGTATAAGAGTTTGTCTATGTTTCACTTAAGCCAGTTAAGAGTCACAGCATAAAGCAGCCTTGTATGTTGAGTCCTGTAAGTTGAACACGAGTAACACTAAGTACGCTGAGCTGCGGCAGTAGGATATCGCAGGGAGGTGATATCGCACCATCAGAGAAGCTGTGGTACGCGATACCGCAGGTTGAGGATTGAGCGTAGGAGAGAGTTACGTGTTGCTCGGGACACGACGATGTGATAAGGGCTAGAGTCATCGTGAGTAAGAGGAAACTGTGCACCGCAGAGAGAAGAGAGAGGTCTTGCGGGCTAAGAAGAGCTGCAAGACGCACATAGGATGCAACAGAACTTGGTCAAGACACTTGAGTCTTTGGCCAACCCATTAGGATCACTTCGAGTGAGACTTCAGGTCGCTCTGTGGTCTGTTGCCGAAAGGTCCAGTGATCTAGGAATGTTGTTGGTACAATATAGTAAACCCGGGTCTGTCCAGCAACCAACACAATCTCTCCTATGGCAATACTTAATATGCTCACCAACTCGCAAGGTCTAAGGGTTCTCTCTCTTAGTATAATAGCTCAGTTAACCTTCATAAGGGTGTTACTCAATCCTCACTTAAGCTTTTACAGTAACACACTGAATCATTACTTATGCTTAACTTGTTGAACTAAACATACAAAGGTCATTTAACACTGTAACTGTTAACTGTCATGAATCAAGCACGGGTAAACCCATACACAGAATACTTAACAGATTTAACTCGCAAGTAACCTTCTAAGCTACTGTAACTGACAGATAGCATGCATACATTCATTAAATGTTAAGCAAAGTTCATGTAATGAATAACAGATAGCAAATAAGTAAACACAATCACACGAACAGTCACACAACATGCTTATTTTACGTGGTTCACCTCCAGGGGGGAAGCTACGTCCACGGGAAATGGTTTTTATATTATATCTTGAGAGAGTAAACACAGTTTCGCTACAACCTATTATGCAGCTGAGATCTTCTGGGAAACTCCGTGCACACAACCGGGAGCCCTTCTCTCTTAGATCTCTTCTCCTTCTATATTGCTTCTCTTACAATATACTCTTCCTCTCTCTCTCTCTCAATCCCTGTGGATTGTTACATTCATACTCTAGGAGCTAGCTACTGGTTACAGTAAGATAACTACAGACTGAATAACAGAACCAAATCTCGACTCTTCCTTAATGTCTAACTGACTATGAGCTAACAGACCGATTGACTAGCTAATTGTCTAACTGAATGTCTTGCTAGCTAAACTTTCATAATACAAAATACATGCTTATATAGGTGGCCCGAAGGTCTCACCATGTTACAACACTGTGGGCCTCTCCCAAAAGTAACCCAAAAACCCTAACTGTGACAATCGACCTATTTGTACTTTGAACTGTCACTTTCCATCACACCACAGCTTTTTGCAATCTTCCACGCTTCCTGGCGCTGATCGTGGGTACAGGTGCCACTTCCTTGGTCGCTTCCCTTCTATCCTTTGTCTTCAATACCTCAGCCTGTTGCTCCTTTTCCATTTATGAGGGTAGCTGAGCCCTCCTATCTTCGTCGCTGCCTTAAGTGCAATGGTTGAGCTCTATCTTCTCGACCACTGCCTTAAGTGCAGTGGTTGAGCTCTCTCTTCTCGGCCGCTGCCTTAAGTGTAGTTTCCTTTGACTTTCTTGTCCCGATATAGCATCTTTTCCTGTGGCTGCAGGACCCTACTCCAACATCCTGTCTTTGCCACTACCTTAAGTGCAGTGGTTGAGGTCTCTCTTCTCAGCCGCTGCCTTAAGTGCAGTGGTTGACCTCTCTCTTCTCGGCTGCTGCCTTAAGTGCAGTTTCCTTTGACTTTATTGTCCCAATATAGCAGCTTTTCCTGTAGCTGTGGGACCCTACTCCAAAACTTCATCATTAGCATCATCATCATCATCATCATCGCCATCATCAACACCATCGTCGTCATCGTCATCACCATCTTCGTCATCGTCGTCATCGTCATCATCACTATCTTCATCCTCATCCTCAGCCTCATCATCATTAATGTTATAATATTCATCGTCATCAATGTTATCATCACCATCACCATCATGTTCATCCTCATCATCATCATGTTCATCCTCATTAGAATAATCGCAATCACCACCATCTTCATCTTTATGATCAAGATAAAAACAAATAAAAAAACATAAAACATAAAACAAATAATACAATTAAAATGAATGAAAAACAAAACATAAAACAAATAATACAAATAAAACATAATACAAATAAAAAACAAACGCATATAACATAAAACAAATGAACAAAAGTTGATATCAGGCTTGGGGATTTGTCTTAGGCCATCTCGAAAGCTATTATTTCCACCTCTTCCATTGTAATTTCCCTCATTAGACTAGCATATTGATCCTTTGTGATTATTGTTGGAATGTTTTGAACAATTTTTCCAATAGCTTCTATTCGATGTATCGGGGATTCAATGAGGACAAAATTATAGTTCTTTATCATTTCATCGTGATTTCTTGCTATTGCTCTCAAATATGTTTTAATTGAGGTAATTATGTTAGAATGGGGATGTTGTATCATTGAGCTATGGAAGAGCTTGGTGTTTCTCTCCCCTTCTTTGAGCCAAATAATTATGGACTTCTGCCCTCATATTGTTTTCTCTTACTTGCCTCGAGTCTCTATTTTCATTTGCATATTTAATTATTCTTCTTTGATATGTTTTGTCACTATTACATATGGCTCAAACGTTCCACGAAATATTGCCATGAATAAGTTAAAATGGAAATTTCTGTGGATAAATAGATTAAAAAATTGAAAAGAAAGTGTTCTAGCCCCCGATAATCGTCACTATTGTGATGTAAAGGAATGGTTGTCTCTATCGCGATGAAATTTTGTTTCTATTGCAATGAATACACATGTTAGTCTCTATAGCGATGTAAAGCTAAACACATGCAAATCAACGGTCATTGACTTTTTCTTATTGTTTAAATTTGATCGTTGTGCATTTTCATTGGAACCGCCATGATCATTAATCTATAAATATATTTTCTTAAGACATATTTCATCAAATTATTTGCTATAGTTGGAACAATTTTTTGTTGATTGTTCGATCTGTGATTTCAAGTGTCCTGTACTGGTTTAACACAACAATTTTTTTATCTCCTTTGGTTTCTAGGTTTGTATTTTTAAATTTTGTCTCCTTTAATGTGTAGGGTCATACAAATTTTGATTCAAATGAAGAAGAAGATGATGATGATATTGATGATGAGTCATGATCATCAATGTTATAATTCTCAACATCATTAATGTTATAATCATTATCATCATCATGTTCATCCTCATTAGAATAATCACAGCCATCATCATCTTCATCTTTATGATCATTAATGTCATCATAATCATCATAATCATATTCATATTCATACTCACCATATTCCTCATTAGCAACATCATCATCATCATCGCCATCCTCATCGTCACCATCATCAACAACATCATCATCATCATCATCACCATCTTCATCATCGTCATCGTCATCATCATCACCATCTTCATCATCGTCATCATCAACATCATAATCAACCTTAGCCTCATCATTGTAAATTTTATAATCATCATCGCCAACAATGTTATCATCATCATCATCATCATGTTCACCCTCATCGTCATCGTCATCATCATGTTCATACTCATTAGCATAATCACAATCATCATCATCATGTTCATCGTCATTAGAATAATCACAACCATCATCATCTTCATCTTTATGATCATCAACGGTATCATAATCATTATCATCATCAATGGTATCATCATAATCATCATCAACTTCATTCTCATTGTCTTCCTCATTAGCATCATCAGCATCATCATCAACACCATCATCATCGTCATCATCACCATCTTTATCATCATCGTCATCGTCATCGTCACCATCTTCATCCTCAACCTCATCATCATCAATGTTATAATCATCATCATCATCATCATCATGTTCATCCTCATCGTCATCATCATGTTCATCCTTATTTGAATATCGCAGTGATCATCATATTCACCTTTATGATCAATATAAATTATTTCATTATCATCATCATCATCAATGGTATCATCATAATCAGTGCCATCTTCATCCTCAATGTCTTCATCATTAGAAGCATCATCATCAACATTATCGCCATCATCAACACCAACATCATTGTCATCATCACAATCTTCATCATTGTCATCATCATCATCATCACCATCTTAATTCTTGGCGTCAGCCTCATCATCGCCAATATTATAATCATCATTTCATCAATATCATCATCATCATGTTCATCCTCATCATGTTCATCATCATCATCATGTTCATCCTCATCATGTTCATCATCATCATCATGTTCATACTCATTAGAATAATCACAATCATCATCATCATGTTCATACTCACTGGAATAATCGCAACCATCATCATCTTGATATTTATGATCATCAATGGTGTCATAATCATCATCATCATCATCAATGGTATCATCATAATCATCGTCATCTAATTCATCCTCACTATCTTCCACATTAGCACCATCATCATCATCATCATCATCACCATCATCAACACCATCATCATCATCATCATCACCATCTTCATCATCGTCGTCATCACCATCTCCATCCTCATCGTCGGCCTCATCATCGTTAATGTTATAACCATCATCGACATCAATGTTATCATCATCATCATCATGTTCATCCTCATTAGAATAATCAAAATCATCATCATCTTCATCTTTATGATCGATATCAATGCTATCATAATCATCATCTTCATCTTTATGATCAATATCAATGCTATCATAATCATCATCATCATCAATGGTATCATCATAATCATTTCCATCTTCATCCTTGTCGTCTTCATCATTAGCGTCATCATCATCATCATCATCGCCATCATCAACACCGTCATCATCACCATCTTCATCATTGTCATCATCATCATCATCACTATCTTCATCCTCATCCTCAACCTCGTGATCGACAATGTTATAATCATCATCATCATCAATGTTATCTTCATCATCATCATCATGTTCATACTCATTAGAATAATTGCAATCATCATCATGGTGTTCATCCTCATTAGAATAACCACAACCATCATCATCTTCATCTTTATGATCATCAATGGTATCATAATAATCATCGTCATCTAATTCATCCTCACCTTCTTCCTCATTACCATCATCATCATCATCATCATCATCACCATCATCAATACCATCACCATTGTCATCACCACAATCTTCATCATCGTCGTCACCACCATCTTCATCCTCATCCTCAACCTCATCCTCATTATCGTCAATGTTATAATCACCATTGTCATCAATGTTATCATCATCATCATCATGTTCATCCTCATCAACATCATCATTTTCATCCTCATTAGAATAATCTCAATCATCATCGTCTTCATCTTTATGATCAAGATAAAAGCAAATAAAAAAACAAATCATAAAACATAAAACAAATAATACAATTAAAACGAATAAAAAACAAAACATAAAACAAATAATACAAATAAAACAAATAAAACATAATACAAATAAAAAAACAAACACATATAACATAAAACAAATGAACAAACAACCCTCGTGCCCATAATCAATAGAGGAACAAGAGTCAAACCCCGCTCTCGCCCACAATCATAGTCAATGAGTGGAAGAAGTTCAAATTAAAACCATTCGTGCTTGGGGATTTGTCCTAGGCCATCTCAAAAGCTGCTATTTCCACCTCTTCCATTGTAATTTCCCTCATTGGACTAGCATTTTGATCCTTTGTGATTATTGTTGGAATGTTTTGAACAATTTTTCCAATAACTTCTATTCGATGTATGGGGGATTCAATGACAAAATTATAGTTTTTGATCTGTTCAGTTTCCATTTCATTGTGATTTCTTGCTATTGCTCTCAAATATGTTTTGATTGAGGTAATTGTGTTAGAATGGGGGTGTTGTATCATTGAGGTATGGAAGAACTTAGTGTTTCTCTCCCCTTCTTTGAGTCAAATAATTCTTGACTTCTGCCTCCATAGTGTTTTCTCTTGCTTGGCTCGAGTATCTATTTGCATTTCCATATTTAAGTATTCTTCTTTGAGATGTCTCGTCACTAGTACATATGGTTCAAAAGTTCCAGGAAATATTGCCATGAATAAGTTAAAATGGAAATTTTTGTGGATAAATAGATAAAAATTTTGAAAAGAAAATGTTCTAGCCCCCGAGAATCATCGCTATTGTGACGTAAATGACTGTTTGTCTCTATCACGACGAAATTTCGTCTCTATTGCGACAAATACGCATGTTCGTCGCTCTATCGACGTAAAGCTAAACACATGCAAATCAATGGTCATCAAAGTAACGGTCATTGACTTTTTCTTATTGTTGAAATTTGATCGTTGTGTGATTTCGTTGGAACCGCCATGATCATTGATCTATAAATACATGTTATTAAGACATATTTCACGAAATTATTTGCTATAGTTGCAATAATTTTTCTGATGATTGTTCAATCTGTGATTTCAAGAGTCCTGTACTAGTTTAACACATCGAAATTTTTATCTCCTTTGGTTTCCAGGTTAGTATTTTTTAATTCTTTGTCTCCTTTAATGTGTAGGGTCATACAGATGTTGAGTCAGATGAAGAAGATGATGAAGATGATAATGATGATGAGTCATGATTGTCAATGTTATAATCCTCAACATCATTAATGTTATAATCATCATCATCATGTTCATCCTCATTAGAATAATCGCAACCATCATCATCTTCATATATATGATCATCAATGGTATCATAATCATCATCGCCATCAATGGTATCATCATAATCATCATCATATTCATCCTTACCATTCCTCATTAGCATCATCATCATCATCATCATCATCGCCATCTTCATCATCGTCATAATCGACATCGTAATCAACCTCAACCTCATCCTCAGCCTCATCATCGTCAATTTTATAATCATCAGCATCATCAATGTTATCATCATCATCATCATCATGTTCATACTCATTAGGATATTTGCAAGCATCATCATCATGTTCATCCTCATTAGAATAATCGCAACCATCATCATCTTCATCTTTATGATCATCAATGGTATCATAATCATTATCATCATAATCATCGTCATCTTCATTCTCACCGTCTTCCTCATTAGCATCATCATCATCATGTTCCAAACTCATTAGAATAATCACAATCATCATCATCTTCATCTCTATGATCATCAATGGTATCATAATCATTATCATCATAATCATCGTCCTCTTCATTCTCACCGTCTTCCTCATTAGCATCATCATCATCATCATCATCACCATCATCAAGGCCATCATCATTATCATCATCACCATCTTCATCATCTTCATCATCATCATCATCACCATCTTCATCCTCATCCTCAGCCTCATTATTCTCAATGTTATAATCATCATCGCCATCAATGTTATCATCATCAGCAGCATCATCTTCATCCTCTGTTGATGTATTTGTAACTTCAGGATGTATTCACTTGTATATTTCTTATTGTATTTCATTGTACCCCGATGGAGATGTTTGTTCCTCTGATTGAGAGTCATTAATATAATTAAGTCATGTAAAGTCATTGAGGTTAACCCTCCATTGTAATTCGGGGCATTAGACCCCACAGTTAAGTTATATTAGGGTTATTAGACTCTTTTAGAGAAGTCGGCCCTGTAGGGTAAATGTCAAGTGTAAATTAAGTATAAATAGAGAGTGAGACTCTGTATTTGACACACATACTCACTCAAAAATAGCGCATGAGTGAGAGAGGAGTAGCTCACACAAGAGAGAGAGAGAACAGTTGTCGAAGATCATCTTTGTACTCTTGGGTTTTACTTTTACTATTGGTGCTCATTCTATCTATGAGGAAGTTGCAGGGTTTTCTCCTTTACGGTTTGCTCGAGGAAAAATATTTGTGCATTGTAGGAAATTTAAGGTCTAAAATGGGCCTTATAATAAAATGTGCCAACAATAAATTTTGTGAGTTGGAATTCAAGAACCAATAGAATTTCCATAAAATGAGTCAACCTTAATGGTTGAATTGACATATTTGTCATAAAACAAAACCTTTTTTTTGTTCGTATTTTCGACATATATCCCTGTCTTTTTACTCAAATTTTGAGCGGGAGAGCTCATTGGATGCAAAATTTAATTCCACATCCAACAATTACCCACACTGCATACTTTTGACGGACCCCGATACTCGAAAAATAAGAAAAACCTGAAAAAACATGATGATAACATCATCATCACTTTTTTTTCAGGTATTTCTTGTTTTTGGGGTAGTGGGGTCCGTCAAAAGTATGCACTATGGGTACTCATTGGATGTGGAATTAAATTCCACATCCAACGAGCTCTCTCGCTCGGAATTTGAGTAAAAAAACAGGGAGATATGTCGAAAATACGAACAAAAAAAGTAGTTTTTTTCATTCTTCCTCCAAAATTAATAACTATTATTTTATTATTTT
>LPNX010809288.1:43076-59714 GCA_001517045.1 Pseudotsuga menziesii
GTCTCTTGTCTCTTGTGATTATTGTTTTGCGTGTTATTCTATCAGATAAGATCCTAGATCATATTGATTAAACGATAAAAATCTAACATGGTATCAGAGTTAACCAGAGAAGAAGACATTGTGGAGCTATAGAAGCTAGGGCTTCTTAATTTTTGGGTTTATCTCCACAGATCATTAGAAAAATGAGGCTAGGATAACTCTCATTTTGAAGGGCACATCTTCCTGTTGAAGCAAAATTTGATTCCGGGCATTTTCAGTTTTTGGACTAACACTACTGCTGGAAATTAGGGCTTTTCACAGAAGTGGAATTTTTGAGTGAGCCCAACATAGGATTGCTCTCCTCCTCAAAATTGAAATTTAGAGACCAAGATTTAAATTTTTGGTTGGGTAAAACTCAGGGAAATTCAAGCCCTAATTTGACCCCGAACCAGAAAATCAGCACTGCAAAAGATCAGCTCCAGATCCAGTTCGGGCATCTCAAATTAGTAAGATATAAATCTTTTGTATTTCCATTTGAGGTTATCATTAAAGATGTCTCATCACACCAAGCTTGATGAAAAGATTGAAGGAGTTGATAACTTCCAAACATGCCAAGTATAGGATTCCACTCGTTCTTGAAGAAAATGAATTGGACACCTACATAAGTGGAGAGGTTCCAATTCGAGAGGGAGATGAGGCTAAAGCCTTACACAAGAATAACTTGGTCAAGGCCAAGAGGATTATTGTTGATTCTATTAAGGATCACCTTATACCAAATGTGTCTTCCTTAAAGACACCTAAAGAGGTGTTCGATTCCTTCACCAAGCTATTTGAAGGAAGAATATAAATCGGAAGATGACTTTATGAAATCGGTTGAAGAATGTAAAGATCTAGAATGCAGAGACCATACAGTCATACTTTACAAGGGTCTCTCAAATCAAAGAACAACTTGAAGTTGTGGAAGAAGAAGTAGAGAATGGAGAAATTGTGATGGCCACCCTGAATGGCCTCCCTAGGTCATGGGACTCCTTTATTCAAGGAATTTGTGCTATAAGAAAGTTAATCACTTTCAGTAGCCTGTGGGAGGAATACTCACAAGAAGCTCGAATAGTAGATCAAGAAAATATGGGAAATGAAGATCAATCTCTCACAACATACACCAAGAAAATCAAACGAGAGCACTATCATATCAAGAAAGGTAAGCATCCACACCAGAATCTGAAAGATAACCCTAGAAGATCTAGCAGAGATCTATCTAATGTTAGATGCTATACATGTGATGACAAAGGACACTTCACCAGAGATTGTCCTATAAATAAAGGTGGCTCTCACAAGAATAAGGACAACAAAAGAAAACATCATTCTCATGCTACAGAGGATGATGAACCTCCCAGGAAGAGAGTCAAAGAAAAAAGTGAAGATTATTCAAGCGATGAAGAGTATGTTTTGATTTATGCCCTCACGGGAACTGTTACACATGGAAGCAATGATTGGCTCATATATAGTTCCAAGCATATGACAGGATTTAAAGAATCCTTTGTGAATCTATCCGAGCATGAGTCACCCCACAAAGTGAAACTTGGGGATGACTACTATTACCCTATAAAAGGAAGTGGTGAAGCTTCATATAAGCTATACTCTGGAAAATATATGAAGATGAAGGATGTATTGTTTGTACCAGGACTAAAAAAGAATCTTCTCTCCTTATCTGCATTGGATGCAAAAGGTATGAGGGTTGCATTTGTAGATGTTCAATTCCTTATGTGGCCAAAGGGAAAAACTATAGATGATGCAGTAATGATTGGAGAGCAAGAGGGAAGCTTATACAAATTAAAGGGCCAACTAGAACAAACTTTGGTCCATGACTCAGTAGATCCAAATGAAGTTTAGCATAGAAGGCTTGCACATGTGCACTATAGGGCACTATCACTTGCAAGCAAAGTCATTGAAGGTCTTCCAGAAATACAAGCAAAGCATGAAGGCATTTGCAAAGGATATGTGAAGGGAAAGAACACAAAGAATACATTTTTAAGTAGCGAGAGCAAGGCAAAATGAATCTTGTAAATTATCCACTCCGATGTATGTGACCCGATGTCATCCAGTTCGTTAAGTGGGTATGTATATTATGTTTCTTTCATTGATGATTTTTCTAGGAAGACATGGATATATTTCTTGAAAAGAAAGGATGAAGTATTCAGTAAGTTCAAGGAATTCAAATCCTTGATCGAGAACCACACATAGAAGAAAATCAAGACCTTTCGATCAGACAATGGCGAAGAATTCACATCAGAGGAATTCAAATAATTATGCAGAGAGTTAGGGATTAAGAGGGAGTTGACCACTCCATATAATCCACAACAGAATGGAGTTGTAGAAAGGAAGAATAGAATGATTATGGAAGTAGCAAAGGAAATGCTTCATGATCAGGATCTTCCTATTCATCTATGGGCAGAAGCTTCTAAGACAACTTTGTATGTACAGAATCATACTTCGCATAGAGTACTTGAGAACAAGACACCAAAAGAAGTCTTCTTTGGCAAGAAACCAGAAATCAACTATCTCAAAATATTCGGTTTCCCGGTGTACATACACATTCTGAAAGAAAAGAGGATGAAGTTAGATCCTTCAAGAAAGAAGGGTATATTTGTGGGATGTGGTGAAATCTCGAAGGCTTACAGAATATATTTCCCAGGATTCAAGAAGATCGACATCAGCAGGGACGTGACATTTGATGAAGACTGAGCTTACAACAAATCCAGAAACAGACCTGTTGAATACCTTGAAAAAACAGAATTACCCAAGATCTGAGATACAAAAATGAATGAAGCAACTCCAGAAGAAGATAGAGAAATGGAAGAACCTCAAGAACCTGTAGATCCACCCCGTGAAAAGAACTCTTACAAGAGGAAACCAGCATGGGTATGAAAGGCTATCCTAGGTGTAGAAAGATATGGCACTCAAGAAGGAATACACGGAGAAAGGAAGAGACCTAGGCCATACTCCAGTTATGTAGCCCTGTTGTGTAACATCATCGATAAAGAACCTTCCAACTATGAAGAAGTGGCAGAAAAGAAAGCATGGAAGGGATGCTATGATCGAAGAGTACTAGTCGATCATGAAGAATGATGTCTGGGATGTGGTCCCGAGACCAGAAGGGAAGTCTGTTGTGACTTCCAAGTGGATCTACAAGATCAAGCATGTTGCAGATGGCAACATAGAGAAATATAAAGCAATATTTGTGGCACGTGGCTTCTCCCATAAGGAATGGATAGATTATGAAGAAACTTTTGCACCTGTAGCCAGATACACTTCCATTAGATTAGTACTTTCTCTGGCTACAGTGATGAAATGGAAGATACGCCAGATTGATGTCAAGACCGCGTTCTTGAATGGTGTAGTGGAAGAGGAAGTGTATGTGGAGCAGCCACTCGAATTTGAGACACATGATAGGGATACTCATGTGTGAAACTTGAAGAAGTCCTTGTACAGTTTGAAACAGTCACCCAGGATGTGATACGGTAGGATTGACAACTTCTTGACTAGTTTGGGCTTTACCAAGAGTAAAGTGGATTCCAACCTTTACTACAAGCTTGAGGAAGGGAACCTAGTGATACTCCTACTATATGTATATGACCTGTTTGTGACAGGTGAGGATGGGTTGATTGATGACATGAAGAGGAATCTTGCTGCCGATTTTGAGATGGAATTGGGAATGAAGCACTACTTTCTAGGCATGGAGGTGTGGCAGAATGCAGAAGGAATATCCCTTGGACAAGGGAAGTATGCAATGGAGATCCTGAAGAGGTTCAAGATGATGGAGTGCAAGTCCATGGCCACACCTATGGAATTGAACCTAAAGCTTTTGAGTGATGCTTCATCAGATTTGGTTGATGCCACAATGTATCATCAGATGATTGGATCCTTGATGTACCTGACAAATACGAGACCAGATATTTGCTTTGTTGTGAACACATTGAACCAGTTCCTGAAGGATCTGAGACATGTTCACCTGATTGCTGCAAAGCTTATTCTGAGGTACCTGAATGGTATAGTTGATTATGGGCTCAAGTATGAGACGAATCAGAAGATTAACCTGGAAGGTTATGTGGATTCGAATTGGGCAGGCAGTGCCATTGATAGGAAGAGAACTTCGGGGTGTTGCTTCAATATGGGATCAGGTGTGATCTCTTGGTTTAGCAGGAAGCAGTCATGTGTGGCACTAAGTATAGCCGAAGCAGAGTATGTCGCAGCTTGTTCAGCTAGTTGTGAGTCAATGTGGCTGAGGAAGCTATTGTCTGATATGTTTGATCTCTAGTTGGATGCTACTTGTATATATTGCAACAACCAGAGTTGTGTGAATTTTTTGAAGAACTCCGTGTTCCATGACAACTCGAAGCATATCAAGATCAAATATCACTATATCATGGATATGGTGTAGAGAGGAGCAGTGAAGGTCCAGTATGTTGCGACGGACGAGCAGATAGCTGATGTATAGACCAAGTCATTAGCCAAAGTGAATTTTGAGTACTTCAGAGAGAAACTTGGTGTTCTTCAGATCGAGGTTCCCTCCAAGGGGAAGTGATGAGTCCGAAAGACACAGATACACATGAGATCCTTTCCGACATGGTGGCAGGCTGGGCCTCCCATGGTATTTGATGTAAGTGCTGAGACTTTTAGACATGGTGGCAGGTTGAGCCTCCCATGGTCATTGATGTAAGTGTTGAGAGCCTTTCTGACATGGTGGCAGGCTGGGCCTCCCATGGTCGTTGATGTAAGTGTTGAGCCTTTTCGACATGGTGGCAAGCTGGGCTTCCCATGGTTGTTGATGTAAGTGTTGAGATCCTTTCCAACATGGTGGTAGGATGGGCCTCCCATGGTCATTGATGTAAGTGCTGAGCCTTTTCGACATGGTGGAAGGCTAGGACTCCCATGGTCATTGATGTAAGTGTTGTGTTATGTGTATCTAGATTGTGGTCTGTGTGACGATGAGATGATCTGAAGATGATGAGGTAATAGTAGGGTACATAGGGTTTGCAAGAAGCATATAATGAGTCATGGGATTTACCTACTTTCTCACAAAGATGATGAAGACCTACATGGAGACTAGGCCTACATCCATCATGAAAAAAGGTTGGCTCTGTAGAACTTCCTATGATGAGTAGTTTTGAGAGATAGCACTGTTTTCTCAAGACAACAGCAGCAATGATGATGATGATCTAGTTTTGATGATGATCCAGTGATGATGAATTGTGTCAATACAATACCTTCCTAGTTAAGAGGGAGTGTTGATGTATTTGTAACTTCAGAATGTATTCACGTGTATATTTCTTATTGTATTCCATTGTACCCTGACGGAGATGTTTGTTCCTCCGATCGGTAGAGTCATTAATATAATTAAGTCATGTAAATTCATTGAGGTTAACCCTCCATTGTAAGTCGAGGCATTAGACCCCACAATTGAGTTATATTAGGGTTATTAGACTATCCTAAAGAAGTAGGCCCTATAGGGTAAATGGCAAGTGTACATTAAGTATAAATAGAGAGTGAGAATCTCTATATGACACACACACTCACTCATCAATAGCGCATGAGTGAGAAAGTAGTAGCTCGCATAAGTGAGAGAGAGAACAGCTGTCGGAGATCATCTTTGTACTTTTAGGTTTTACTTTTACTATTGGTGCTCATTCTATCTCTGAGGAAGTTGCAGAGTTTTCTCCTTTATGGTTTCCCCAAGGAAAAATATTTGTGTCTCTTGTCTCTTGTGATTATTGTTGTGCATTTTATTCTCTCATATAAGATCCTATATCATATTGATTAAATGATAAAAATATAACATCCTCATCATCATCATCATGTTCATCCTCATCGTCATCATCATGTTCATCCTCATTAGAATATCGTAGTCATCATCATCTTCATCTTTATGATCAATATCAATGCTATCATAATCATCATCATAATCATCTTCATCTTCATCCTCATTGTCTTCGTCATTAGCAGCATCATCATCAACATCATCGCCATCATCAACACCATCATCATCGTAATCATCACCATCATCATCATCATCATCATCACCATCTTCATTCTCAGCCTCATCATCGTCAACGTTATAATCATTATCATCATCAATGTTATCATCATCATCATCATCATCATGTTCATCCTCATCATCGTCATCATGTTCATACTCATTAGAATAATCGCAATCATCATCATCATGTTCATCCTCATTAGAATAATCACAACCATCATCATCTTCATCTTTATGATCTTCAATGGTATCATAATCATCATCATCATCATCAATGGTATCATAATCATCATCATCATCATCATCATCAACGGTATCATAATCATCATCATCATCATCAATGGTATTATCATAATCATTGTCATCTAATTCATCCTTACTGTCTTCCACATTAGCATCATCATTGCCATCATCAACACCATCGTCGTCGTCATCATCACCATCTTCATCATCATCATCATCATCATTGTCATCATCACCATATTCATCCTCATCCTCAACCTCATCGTCGTCAATGTTATAATCATCATCGTCATCATTGTTATCATCATCATGTCCATCCTCATTAGAATAATCGCAATCATCATCATCTTCATTTTTATGATCAATATCAATGTTATCATAATCATCATCATCATCGATGGTATCATCATAATCATCGTCATCTTCATCCTCATCATCTTCATCATTAGCATCATCATCATCATCGCCATCATCAACACCATCGTCATCATCACCATCTTCGTCATCCTCATCATCATCATCACCCTCTTCATCATCATCCTCAACCTCATCATCATCAATGTTATAATCATCATTGTCATCAATGTTATAATCATCATCGTAATCAGTGTTATCTTCAACAACATCATCATGTTCATCCTCAACATCATCGTCATGTTCATACTCATTAGAATAATCGCAATCATCATCGTCATGTTCATCCTCATAAGAATAATTGCAACCATCATCATCTTCATCTTTATGATCATCAATGGTATCATAATCATTGTCATCTAATTCATCCTCGACATCTTCCTCATTAGCATCATCATCATCATCGCCATCATCAACACCATCATCATCGCCATCTTCATCATCGCCATCATCACCATCTTCATCCCCATCCTCATCCTCATCATCGTCAATGTTATAATCGTCATCAATGTTATCATCATCATCATCATGATGTTCATCCTCATCATTATGATGATGTTCATCCTCATTAGAATAATCGCAATCATTATCATCTTCATCTTTATGATCAAGATAAAAACAAATCATAAAACATAAAACAAATAAAAAATGAATAATACAATTAAAATGAATAAAAAACATAACATAAAACAAATAAAAAACAAATGATACAAATAAAACATAATACAAATAAAAAACAAATGCATATAACATAAAACAAATGAACAAACAACCCTCGTGCCCATAATCAACAGAGGAACAAGAGTCAAACCCCGCTCTCGCCCACAATCCGAGACAGTGAGTGGAAGAAGTTCAAAGTAAAACTATTCAAGCTTGGGGATTTATCCTAGGCCATCTCGAAAGCTGTTATTTCCACCTCTTCCATTGTAATTTCCCTCATTAGACTAGCATTTTCGTCCTTTGTGATTATTGTTGGAATGTTCTGAACAATTTTTCCAATAGCTTCTATTCAATGTATGGGGGATTCAATGGGGACAGAATTATAGTTTTTTATCAGTTCACTTTCCATTTCATCGTGATTTCTTGCTATTGCTCTCAAATGTGTTTTGATTGAGGTAATTGTGTTAGAAAGGGGGTGTTGTTGTATCATTGAGGTATGGAAAAACTTGGTGTCTCTCTCCCCTTCTTTGAGCCAAATAATTCTTGACTTCTACCTCCATAGTTTTTTCTCTTGCTTGGATCGAGTATTTATTTGCATTTGCATATTTAATTATTATTCTTTGATATGTTTTGTCACTAGTACATATGGCTAAAATGTTCCATGAAATATTGCCACGAATAAGTTAAAATGGAAATATTTGTGGATAAATAGATAACAATTTTGAAAATAAAATGCTATTGCCACCGATAATCATTGCTATTGCGACTTAAATGACTGTGTGTCTCTATCGTGATGAAATTTTGTCTCTATTGCTACGAATACACATATTCGTCGCTCTAGCGACGTAAAGCTAAACACGTACAAATCAACAGTCATTGACTTTTTCTTATTGTTGAAATTTGATCGTTGTGCATTTTTGTTGGAACCACCATGATCATTGATCTCTAAATACATGTTCTTAAGACATATTTCATCAAATTATTTGCTATAGTTGCAACAATTTTTCTGTTGATTGTTCGATCTGTGATTTCAAGTCCTGAACTGGTTTAACACATCGAATTTTTTATCTCCTTTGGTTTCTAGGTTAGTATTTTTAAATGTTTTGTCTCCTTTAATGTGTAGGGTCATACAGATATTGAGTCAGATGAAGAAGGTGATGATGATGATATTGATGACAAGTCATGATTATCAATGTTATAATCCTCAACATCATTGATGTTATAATCATCATCATCATCATCATCATGTTCATGCTCGTTAGAATAATCGCAACCATCATCATCTTCATCCTATGATCATCAATGCTATCATAAGCATCATCATCATCAGTGGTATCATCATAATCATCGGCATCTTCATCCTCACCGTCTTCCCCATTAGCATCACAATCATTATCACCATCATCACCATATTCATCATCGTCATCATCACCATCTTCATCCTCAGCCTCATCATCATCATCAATGTTATCATCATCATCATCATCATCATCGTCATCATCATCATCATGTTCATCCTCATCGTCATCATCATGTTCATCCTCATTAGAATATCGCAGTCATCATCATCTTCATCTTTATGACCAATATCAATGTTATCATAATCATCATCAGCAGCAATGGTATCATCATAATCATTGTCATCTTCATCCTCATCGTATTCATCATTAACATCATCATCATTGCCATTATCGCCATCATCAACACCATCATCATTGTCATCATCACCATCTTCATCATCGTCATCATCACCATTGTCATCATCACCATCTTCATCATTGTCATCATCATCATCGTCGCCATCTTCATCCTCAGCGTCAACCTCATCATCGTCAATGTTATAACCATCATCGTCATCAATGTTATCATCATCATCATCATCATCATCATGTTCATCCTCATCATCATCATAATGTTCATACTCATTAGAATAATCGCAATCATCGTCATCGTGTTCATCCTCATTAGAATAATCCCAACCATCATCATCTTCATTTTTATGATCAATGGTATCATAATCATCATCATCATCATCAATGGTATCATCATAATCATCGTCATCTAATTCATCCTCACCGTCTTCCACATTAGCAACATCATCATCACCATCGTCATCACCATCTTCATCATCGTCATCGTCATTATTACCATCTTCATCCTCATCCTCGGCCTCATCATCGTCAATGTTATAATCATCATCGTCATCAATGTTATCATCATCATGTTCATCATCATCATCATGTTCATCATCATCATCATGTTAATCCTCATTAGAATAATCGCAATCATCGTCATCTTCATCTTTATGATCAATATCAATGCTATCATAATCATCATCATCATCAATGGTATCATCATAATCATCGTCATCTTCATCCTCATCATCTTCATCATTAGCATCATCATCGCCATCATCAACACCATCATCATCGTCATCATCACCATCTTCATCATCGTCATCGTCATCATCATCACCATCTTCATCCTCATCCTCAACCTCATCATCGTCAATGTTATCATCATCATCATCATCATCATCATCAATGTTATCTTCATCATCATTATCATGTTCATCATCACCATCAAGTTCATCCTCGTCATCATCATCATGTCCATACTCATTAGAATAATAGAAATCATCATCATCATGTTCATCCTCATTAGAATAATCACAACTATCATCTTCTTCATGTTTATGATCATCAATGGTATCATAATCACCATCATCATCAAGGGTATCATCATAATCATCGTCGTCTAATTCATCCTCACCATATTCCTCATTAGCATCATCATCATCGCCATCATCATCGTCGTCACCATCTTCATCATCGTCATCATCGTCAACTTTTGTTTGATATGGGAAAATGTTGAGCAAGCTCCTCAACTTTGAAAGTGAATTGAGATAACCATGACAGGGCATCTGAATTGTACAACAATTGAACTCTGGAAAGATCCAAAGTTGCACAGTCATTGAAGTATCTCAACAATACAATATACATCTATGAATTCGGTGAAGGATAGTACTACGTGTCATACAAATCATTATTGCATGTGATCAAATTGAGCATTTCTCAAACCTCGATAATAAAGAAGTATTATACATATCAGATAAGTCAACGGAAAGAAGTCGAGAAAGTGATTGTTTATGCATGGTTTAAGTTGAAGCCATCAAGTCTGGTAAGTATACGGTAACCTCTTGTGTCTTGTATAGTTGAATGTGCAAAGGTTTGAGGACACCTTGATTTTTGGTTGGATAAAGTGTGAAGTAGGGTTAATCCCTAATGGCAATTGTTCATTAGCTTTTGATTAAGACCTGTTGGCATACACCTACTGAAAAATGTTACTATAAGCAATTATTTGATATCCTAGTATGAGAAATGTATAAGTTGATCTCTTAATGACCACCATGAGCAGTGAATGAACCGATATTTGAATTGGCAAGATGAGTATATGAGCTAACTTTTCTCATGTAACAGAGAGTATTTGGAGAAGTTTTGAATCAATTCTATAGTAGCCTAGATTTATCTTTACTAGGGTTAACACCTAACTAGATTTATCTGTTTAAATGACTGTATTGCTTAGAGTTGACCTCGTCCATATCCACACAATGCTTTAAACATGATATTTTGCTTTCTAAGCTCAAACACTCCTTCATTAAGGCTCTTTAATCCCTAATGACCTTGTCAATCGTGCCAATGAAGTGGAGATTGACTATGGCAAACATCATTTGTGCCCATACATGCTATGGCATTCTCTTCTAGGTAAATCAAAAAATCTTCATGACAAGTTACATGTGTCAAATTTTGTACGTTGGTTGGGATTAAGTGATTAACAAGGTATAATTTTAATGTCCCCTCCTTGCCCCGAAGTCAAGCTTAAGGAGAGATCTCATTGTATAATCTTGCCTTGGTGATCGTTCCAATCACTAACAATAATATATTATTATATTATTGGATAATAAAGGGTTAATTTGAATGGTGGCATTTTTTTTATATTATATTTCTATATAAATAGTTATGCCACCCTATTGTATTTCATCTCACTCACAAACATATTGATCATTTACAATTTTTTACAATGTTAGGTCTATTAAATCATAATGCTTATGGCTTATTTCTAACAATATTTGCCTAGAAAATATAAATCTTAAATTACTTATTAATTTAAATAGTACACATAAATCAACAAAAAAGCTCAAGGGATAATCGCACTCGATTGTCACCAATGTTATTGGACACTTAATTAGTTTTGTACCAACAAGTGCCCTAGATCAAATCCCTCAAGGTTAAGTGCACTATTTTACACCAACGAGGTTATTAGGAATGTCAAGAAGCATCCCTTGAGTTTCCTTGTTAGATTTTCAAAGGAAAACATATTTATAAATCAAAAATACAATATATAAATAGTTAACAATACACTATATAAATAGTTAAAATTATACACTACAATAAATGAAGATACAAAAATAACCATTGGATAACACTCTTCAATGTTTGCATATAAATACAAATAAAGGCTTCTACTTTTCAATATTCGCATACAATTGGGTATAACATGTATTCGCATACAATTGGGTATAACATGCATGCATTAGCAAAAAAAAAATTGCATTGGGATGGTACTCGATCAATTTATAGTTTTATATATAGCTTTACATACCATATTTGTTTACATATTTTTGTACTTAGTAGAAAACAATTTGACTTTAAATTGTGTGCATTTTCTCACCCAGATTTGTATCCTATCCTGATTCCCACATAATTGTATTTTGTATATAATTTAGTATGCATAACATTTGTCTACAATTTGGTATACATAGTTTTGGAAAAAAAACATTGGTTTTTGTATGCTATGAATCAATTGTGCATCTAGCCTAAGATATACCCTCATGCTTTTTAAGGGTGAATTAGCCAAAGACTAGTAATCACTAACATATACTCAATGTTACATAGGGATGTGCTTTCAGTTTTTGGATACTCCAAGGGAGATGTTTCCCCATGTCCCCTTTTGGTCCCGGTAGGCAGGAAGTAGGGAAGCCCCTCAAAAAATGAAACGCTCCCACTCCTTTTTTACCATAGTCCATTGTTTCAAGGGAGAAAGAAAAAAAATTTGGATGCAAACCAAAGGCATAGAAAGATGAGGAGAGACCTGATGAGGCACAACTCTGATTGGTTGATGTGGAATTGATTGATTCAAATAGTGGCATTCCCGTGGTAGGTCTTTATTCTTTCATGCAGCAGCTAGAATTTCTGATTGGTTGACGTGGAATTGATTGATTCAAATAGTGGCATTCCCATGGTAGGTCTTTATTCTTTCATGCAGCAGCTAGAATTTGAAACTAGTGGGGTGTTGCCTTGAACATTGAAGCTCATTTTTCATTTGACCTGTTCTGAGATTAATTTTCTTAAAACCTAAATCTATATCTTCTCTATTTTCTAAATATAATGAGAAATATAATGTTGATGAATGACTTATAACTCCAAATTATTGTGTTGTTACATCATTGCATGTATCATTTATTATATTACATATAATGATGTATGTTATTTATACTCGGTGAAATACAAAGGCTTTCCTTACTTGGGTTGGCATAGGGAGCAAAAGCCACATGTACTTACACAGACATATTGCACTGCGTACTTGAAGACTATTTATTTAAATTGATGTGCATAATAGTTTCTTTCTAAGAATGTTACAAGTCCATAATTCTGTCCGAGAAATGTCCGTATTTCAAAGAATGTTTAAATATATTAGAAGTTAAATATATTTGTCAAGCAAGCAATTCTGATCCCAAATACTATGTAATGTTCATGAATCGGGAGGCATCAAGAACAAAAATAATACAAAGGCAGTTATGAGAAATGCATATCCACTTATGTTCTTTCACTGCACAATTTGGTGCCAATGCAATTTAACGGGACATGTTAAAGCATTCTAATCCAAGATTTACCAAGATCCCCACCATGTAAGTAGATAAATTTCCAAATTAGTAATGCAAAATGTTAATGGAACATCAGAAGCCTTGCCTCTTTCCAGCTTACACTCCTTATCGGCGTACTTCATATGCTTTACCTTGTATGGATCTAGGAAAGTATCTCAATTTCCAAAGTAACAATAAAAACTATTAACAGAAAACCAAAGCCCTATTTCTTCTTTCCAGCTTTACCCTCCTTTCTCCTTATTACCTCATCAGCATACTTGATACCCTTTCCCTTGTATGGCTCTGGGGGTCGCCATTTTCTTATGTCAGCCGCAAATTGCCCAACCTCAGATTTGTCTCTTCCTGACACAGTAATGCTAGTATTTGCTTCAACCGAGACTTTGATTCCAGCTGGAATTGCCAAACGAACAGGATGTGAAAACCCCAAATTCATAACCAAAACACTTCCTTCTACAGTAGCACGGTAACCAACTCCAACCAGCTGGAGTTTCTTCTCAAAGCCTTTTGATACTCCGACCACCATGTTGTCAGTAAGAGTGCTGTAGTAACAGACAGCTAAACAAATTAGAAATCAAAATTGATTTTGCTTGTCAAGAAAAGATAGCATGCTAGATGCAGATGTCAAAACAAGAAGTTGAAATGATTACAGGCAAAAAGGGAAAAACACCACTTCACATCACATTGTCAAGTTACCTTATCATCCAGTATAATTCATTGAACATGTGACAAGAAATCCATCAGTCTATATTTTTGCAATCGTATTTTTTCTTTGCAAGATGGAACAACATACTAGAAACTGCATTTGTAATTTTTCTTTGCAAGATGGAAACAACATACTAGAAATTGCATTGAGTGAAGGCATTCACAATTTTGTCATAAAAAAATATGAGAAACTTCAATGATCTCAAGGATGATCAATCAACAGGTTTTTAATGATGACATCTCATTTTTATCAATTAGCATGAACACCAAAGAAAACTTGAACAAAGTCCCAGATTAAAAGTCAGAAATTACATTTGCAAGGCATGAAAGGAACCTAAGGCGGTAATGAATCAAGTGATAACTAATATGAAGTGCTAAAGATGTTTTGCTATAGGCAATATGCAATATGACTACTGTAAATGACTTGTGAAGGCAATCCATTCATAAGCTTGCACCCTTGAGAAATAAGACCCCATTGCAGAACACACTTGCATCAAGACAGCAATTCAGTGTTATCAGAACCAGCTGGCCTTGAGGACCACAAACCAGCCCATGGACCAGACCAGCAGGCCAACTCCATCCAGAATCAGCCACTTCAGGCTGGTTCCAACCTAAAAGGCTAAACTGGCCACACACCCACACCCACCAGCGCACCATTTTGGGAAACAAAATCAGACAGTAAGAGTTTAAGTTTTATTTTATCATTATTTTTCTATTGTTCTACTTCAATTTTAACATTACCAGTAATAGTTCCAGGATGTTTGAGAGTGGTTCCAACCTCATCCGACTTCATATGAAGAAAGTAGAAATTCATCTCCCATTCAGAATTCAGAAGACTTAACAATGTTTAGGATTTCAAGACTGGCAAAATTACAGCATCTCAGGACTGGATTCTATAATGTATGAAGGTGTGGGATTGAACCAGCACAGATCCATCTTAACTCCAGATCTATTAAGCACCGAGAGCGATCAAAAAGAAATTGACATGCAAATCTCTCGGTGCTAAAAATATCTGTGTTAAGATGGATCTACGCTGGTGTGTGTGGGTGTGTGTTAATTAATGCTTGGTATTGTTTTCTTAAATGTTCTTTTTTACAATATTTTTTTAATGGTTTAATTTATAAGCAGGGATGTTACACATCTGATCCACATTGTACTATTATCTTTCTAATTCTTTTCAAATATTATATTGGACCGACTTATGCCACATGTCACATCAGCAATAGACACAAACGTTACACATCTCTCTCATACTGGTTTGTAGAATGCACCTCGCCTCTCTCAATGCAATCAAAAGCACCAAGCCCTCTATGTACCCCAATGTTGGTGGTGTTGACTGTTGAACTCATCTGTCATGACCTTCGTAAAAATGTACCTATCACTTAAGCCAAACCCATTGAGTAGGCATGCTGAGCTTTTTGCCTCATTTTAAAGCTTGGATTACCAAATTTCATCAAAATTGGAGGGTGTCTATTTGAGCAGCAACAGGGTGGGTGGATGTACATAGATCTACAAATAGCACCAAGCACTAGTGCTGATGTCCCTAAAGGATCGAAGCAGAGGCCAAAGAAGGAGGCAAAGGGCCCTATTAATGATGAGGATCCCAACATAGGCGATGATTTTGATGATATGTAGTTATTCGTTGTAGCAAGATCCTTTTTGGACTCTAGAGGCCGTTTAGAGCCTCAAGGTTTAGGTATTTTTTTTAAGATATGCATGGGACTCGGTGCCATTTTGGTATATTAACCCTTAAATGTTATTTACAAGAGTAAAGGATTCATCTTTGTGTTAAATGACAACTAAACTAATGTGTTTATGGGAGGTTTTTCATCACGGATGTTTACGGGAAGTTTCTCATAACGGGCATAACCAGCAACAGTTTACTCATGTAACTAATTTCATGAAATATATAGTGCATGGTTGGGATATGCAATGTAGAGAGTTGTCTGTGAGGTTGAGACCCGTCTTGTAATCTCTCCTTCTTCATTAATGAGCTTCAATACTTTGCCCGTGGATGTTTCCCCTTTTTGGGGTTTTACCACATGAAATGTTGGTGTTAAATGTTGTTGTTAATTGTATGTATTGATTTAATTTGTCTCTAAAATATAACAAGTGGAATCAGAGCCATGGGAGAGAGACATCCGTGAAACATCTGCTAGATCGTGGAGAAGAGAACCTTGAAGATTGTCGAATTGGTGGAGAAGACCCGTGAGATCCCGCACTAGAAGAGAACCACTGTTTGCTACTCGTTGTTGGACGTTCCAGAGAATTGTTGGAGAGGAACTGTCGGTGGAGAACTCAGTCGCTGGAGGAGAAGACTGCTAGTCAGAGCGTCGTTGGTTTGTTGATGTTGTTTTTCAGACCAGACCAAGAAGAACCGTTGCTATGGAAGAGCCTCACGCTGAAGAGCCATAAAGGAGTTCGTCTGAAGCTGGCTGTGAAGAAATGCGTGGAAGAGCCGTGCAGCCTGAAGAAACCGGGGCATCAGCATGGAGGAGAGCCCGCTAAAATCTGTTTTGATTGCTTATGAGCGTGAAGAAGAGCTCCTGGAGAATCAGTTTGGATTGCTTCTGCTGGCCGTGAAAGAAGTCTGCGTGTAAGTTTTGGTAATATATATTTAAAAAAAAAAAAAAAAATATATATATATATATATATATATATA
>LPNX010809288.1:68970-81630 GCA_001517045.1 Pseudotsuga menziesii
AAATGCTAAAGAACAATAAATTTTTGAGAATTTACAATGAATCTTAGTCACATCATTGTAAAGTTATTTTATTAATTTTATTTATAGTCAATTTAGAAAAGTAACTCAACTATGGTTATTTATATTGTGCATAAAAAGTAGTGTAGGAGGTGAGTTGTCATATATACCTACCCCATAAAACCCCTAACTCATAATATTTTAATATATCTTATATTTTTGTAGTACATCTCTTAGGAGGCCCATTTTTGACCTCAAATTCTCTCTAATGGGAGAGAGTATGAGCCAAGAAGAAAAGAAGATTTGGAGCAGCAAGATTAGCAAGATTCTTAGAGGGCGCATATCCCAAGAGTGGAAGGAAGCACACATCTTAAGGTAGAAGACTGGTGCATAGATTTTTATGAGGGTCATACATTACAGACTGTACTGTAGCACGCATTTCTAGAGCCAGACAGGCTGCACATAAATTGAGGTTTAGATAGCACAGATTTCGAGATAAGTGATTTTCTGTTGTTTGGTGACTGTACAACAAGCTGCATAGTGACTGTACAAACTGTACCTTCTGCTGATATTTTTAGTGTATTTTGGTATGTTTTCCAAGGAGAGTTAAGTGCATTTAATGCTTATTGTACTTGCTGATATTTCCTGAATTTTTTGAAGCTCATTTAATAGAAATCTACCTCATTCACTGGTTTTCACCCTAGGGGTTTTTCAAGGGTCTTTGGACCAAATGACTGGGTCAAATGTGTTTAAATGATTGTTGTTCACTATGTACATTCCGTTGCAGTTAATTTCCAAATTTGCTTAGCCCTAGTGTTTCTGCTTTAAAAGTACAATAACATGTATTTAGGCCCTTACATGACTGTTGAAATTTTATTGAAGTAGTAACCCAGCTGCTAAGCGTTTGTCAAAATTACTAGCTAAGTTTGCTAGATATTGATTGAATTTTGATGGGTTTCAACAATATTTACTAAGCGCAAAAAAAATACAAGATATACAAGAGATAAAAATTTAATATACTAAAAATAGGAGGAAGTACAGGAGTATGTACCAATCAAAGGCATTTTAGTAGTGTTTCTCTTGGCAATGAAAATGGATTATTCTTGGTGTTTATCCAATAAAAATAGACTTCTCGTACTAATCATGAAAATTGTCTTTGGGAACTCTTCTACCCTCCTTTCGCCCCACCCTTGCCTTGCCACCCCGTCACACAAATCCTCATTCTCTCTAGCAAAAAAGTCTCTTCTAGACTAATATTCCCTACCCATTTTAGTGGCATCTCTCTTAACAATGGATAAAAAATATTCTTGATGTTTCCTCCAACCAAATCACTTCTAAAACTTATTGTAATACGCAGTCAAATCATCTTTGATAACTCTCACTAAACTCCTCATTTTGTTTAGCAAAATTGTGTCCCAAAATCACTCTTTGATAATAAAAAAATTAGAAAAAACAATTTTGTTTCTTTGACAAAATTGCTATATAGATAAAGATAAGTTATTAATGTCCAACAAATGATTAAACATATAGGTTCAAAGGGACTCGGAAATATAATCAATGATGCAAAGTTGTAGGAATTCCCTAGGCTACTCTAAAAGAATAGAACGAAACAATACAATAAATACATTAAATATATAGTTTATCAAAGAAAGAGGAAGACACAAGGCAAAAACTTTGCTAGATGTCTGTAAGACAAGACGAGAAGGAAGAAGTGTCTATTGCGGCATTGATCATTGAGAAGGATCCAATGGATAGTCTGATGAAGTCATTTGGAGATTTTCTAGTGAAAAGAGGACCTGGCTGGTTAATCCTGGGAGGTCCACAGGAGCCACGAGCGTATTTTCTTCTAGCATTTGAGGTCTAATAAAAGAATCTTGTGATAAAGATCTAACCTAGATTAGGTTGTTGATCTAATCTACGTTGAGGACAAATACATCTAACCCCTATGATAAAGACTCAAGCAACCCTAGTGTGAGATGTTGTATGCAGACTCATTGACTTGGTGCATGTTGTTTTGACCACTAGATGATCTGCCTATAAGTTAGCACCACCAAGCACTAAAATAGGTTGCAAAAAGAGGTAATCAATCTAACAAGGCGTGGTCTAAAAGAAACCTACAAGGTCTATCATTTGAGCGTCGCTACTTCACACATGTAAAAAGCTAGACATTGGTTAGGATATCATATGAAAGTGGGTAGGGATCTTCCTGAATCCTAGAAAAGGTATTGGCATCTCCCCTTAATCTCACAATAGATAGGGCACCTAAAAATGAAATGTTCATCAATTCCACCTCCTACAAATGGCGTCTTTGACAAATCTTCTCCTCTTATGCAATACAGTGCTCAACTCAATGCAACGTTGATGACAGCCTATCTTGAATTGTTCGAGTGGGAACCTAAGGCCATGAGACTAATAGCACTGAGTATACTTGAGGCATACAATAAAAACATCCATCAGCTACAAAAAATGCTCAAAGTAGAAATCCATCTTAGGATCAAGACCCTTGGGAAGGGGAGATCCAAGTAGCCAATATGTACTATCGATAAATGTATGTATTCCCTAATTGTTGTGTTAATCTTCCCATGGAAAGGGGATAAAGGTGGCCATAAGCATCCAAAAACAACTAAAGGAGGGAATGCTCAATGGATATGCCAATAGACTAAAGCAACGAGGAAGCTTCAGAGAACCAAACTCGTCGTCAACATAAGGGGGTAGAAGCAATCTCCCTCAACGAGCAAAGGACCACATAAGGGTATCTGTCACACTTAGAAACTGAATCACCATGGTGCAAAGTTCAAACCATACAAAGAAAGGAACTAGTTTGAATATACTTTCCTTTACATTCTAGATCTTAGTTTCTTTAGGAAACTTTTATGTGCTCCCACTCTGTATCAATGCTATTGTACTTAGCAACCTCATTGACCTAAGTTTGTGGTCATCCAATGGACAATAAAAATATCTTATTTTATCTTATTTCAAGTTCCATGGGATGTGCACCAAACTTGATCTACAAAATGGCCAAAAGGATTGACCACTTGCATTGGATCATTCATTCCAATGTTAGGAACCGCAAATGCTCAATGCAAACCCAATCAACAAGACATAAACTATGGTCCAAATCTCGACACCATCGCGAATGGTTGGCTTGATTGTGTTAAAAGAATGCATCTTAGTTGAAATGTCCTAAAAGTGTGTGTGGAAGCACTAACACTCAAGCATCAAAAGAGACCCATACCCTATGCTTGTTAATTTTATGATTTCAACACTAGATAAAATAGTTCCTAGTGGTTTTCCTTGCTTAGAATTTAATTTCATCCCACTGACTATTTTACACTTGCTGAGATCTATTAATAGTAAACAAAATAACAAAAGCAAAAATAGGAAACATGTCACATAAAACACATACAGTTTTCTGCCCTTCAAAATAAGCTTTTAATGAAATAAATAATCCAAGCTTACAAGGGTTCCCTTCCTAGGAAAATGCCCCTAGGAAATTACACAACAAACCTAGCAAATTCTGCCATGTTGAAGACGAAACTTCACCTGCAAAATTGCCCCTAAAAAATATTAGTTTTTAGTAGCTCAACATGGACTTCTACATTGGGGGTGTCTAGCAATGTAGAAGGGGCTGAGAGAAACTCTCTAGACTGTCTTGTAAAAGTGTCTTTTGTAATACTTTATGGTCAATGGTATTGGAGGGCCCATGGTATTGCCCATGGTATTGACATTAAGTGAATGTTATAAAAGAGTCTATAGAGAGTTATATAGACACAACAGTGAAAGGAGTGACTCATATCTCTTGTGTGTTGGATAGGAGTGAGACATATCTCTTGGAGTTTGTCTTTTCTGATGAGGGTTTGGGCACAGTGAGAGTTAGGAGTCTAAGATCCAGTGAGTCATATCCGGAAGACTGGTGTTGTATGTGTTGTTTAACAAATATACAATAAAAGACAAAATTGGTTGTCGGTTTTCCCCATTGGGGTTTCTAGTGTATTTCTTGTGTTCGATTTTCTCTATATTGTTGCCTATCAATGTGTTGCCATTTATCTTTACAATAAATTGAATTCTCTGGGTTAATTTAATTATCAACATTATATAAAAGATCAAACTTGTAACCAGGATCTGGTGAGCTGAAAATTCCACAAAAAATGCAGTGAAACCCTGATTTTATTCTCTGAAAAAACTAGTTGATCCGTACGACTATACGAATATGTACAATAGGTCTGTACGACCTATCCATACACTTATGTCCATACAATACCCCTGCATAGAAAAATATTCCCTTGATTTGTTGCTTGCTTCTCCTGTTTGTTGCCCTTCTCTCTCTTTCCCAAGAAACTGAAAACCAAAAATTCCTTCTCCTAATTTTCCACTCAATGCTTCAGCTTCTCTCTTGAAAGAATGTGTCTCTTCTCCTCTCCCGTTAGCTCCCTTTTATACTTTTGGGTTGAACCAAAACTCTAACTTCAATGGCCAAGGCCCAAGATTAGATCTCATCCACTTGAGATCAAGGGCTAAGATTCATTTGATTAACTTAAACCAATAAAGCCCCAAAACATATGCTTTTCTCCAAATTAACCCTAGTTAATTATAAAAGGATGTTCACTTTAATAAGTCATTTAATTAAAGTGAATTTTCTAAGCACGTAAGAGGTCACGGTGACGATTCCAGTGGGAAAGACACCCACACATGGAAATACTTGTCTACGCTTCAAAACATCAACACTCGATATTAGCGAGGAAGGTATTCTCCACCACTCCTAACTTGTCTTTGATGGTGAGAATGTTTGCAACTTGCTCATCTATGGAAATGTATTGGAACTCAATTGATCCCTTCTAGACCCTGCATTGAAGGAAGTGGTACTTGATCTCAATATGCTTATACCTATCATGGAACACTGGATTCTCAGTGAGTGTAATACAACTCTAATTATCGCATTGGATCACTGTAGTCTCCAACTCCTGACCAAATAACCCTTTATGCAATTTGTGAAACCGCAGTACTTCGCAACTCACTATACTTACCGCCATGTACTCTGCCTTTGCTAAACTAAGTGCTACGGAAGTTTGCTTCCTACTGAACCAAGACATTACTACTAAGCCCAAGTTGAAACAACACCCTGAAGTGCTCTTCTGATTATTGCACTCCCCTACTCCATAACCTCCAAGGTACCTCAATCTATACTCCATTGAACCCCCCAAATATATGAGCACATGCTTCACTGCTACCCAATGCACCTGCCTCAGTTACACCATGAATTGACTCAAGGTTTTCACAGCAAAACATATATTTGATCTAGTGTTGACCAAATACATCAAACATCCTATCAACTGTCTGCATATTTCAGAATCCACCCACTTTGAATCTAAAGAGTCAATCTTGTTCAAATTGGATATATACATGTGGTCATCGGTCTACAGTCTTCCATCCTGAATCTCTTCAGGATCTCAACTATGTACTTCTCCTAACCAAGGAAGATCTCACCCGATCAAACCTCTAAACCCATGAAATAGTGCATCAATCTGATGTCCTTCATCTCTAACTCTATTGCCAAATCTGCCTTGAACCCTGCTATAAGCTCCACTACACCTCTGAGAAACAAGTCATCCACATATAGCACCAAGATGAGTGGATCTGATCCAACAAGTATGAAGTACAAGTTGGGATCCACCCACTCTTGGTCAAGCCCATGCTCTACAAATATTCGTCAATCTTGGAATACCATGCCCTAGGTGCCTACTTAAGTCTATACAAGGCTTTCTAAAGCCTGCACACATGAGACTCCCCCCATGTACCTCAAAGCCTTGAGGTTGCTCTATGTATACTTCCTCCTCAATGACACCACTAAGGAAGGTTGTCTTCATGCCCATCTAGTGAATCCTCCACCTCATGATTGAGGCAATAGATATCACAGCCCAAATGGAAGCATAATTGGCGACAAGAGCGAATGTCTCCCGATAGTCCACCCCCTCTGTGAGAACCCTCTCGCCATGAACCTCGCCTTGAACTTCTCTATGCTACCATCTACAACATGCTTGATCTTGAAGAGACACTTGGAAGTCACCATGTACTTCCCCTCCAGTCTCGGCACAATAACCCAAACACCATTCTCCATGATGGAGTTGTACTCCACCATGTTATCCCTCCAAACCTACTCGTTGGTTGCTTCCTCATAACTGGAAGGCTTGGAATCAATGATGGTAATCATCAATGTCATATAGTTCAAAATTTTCTTCGGAGGCGTACTCTCTCTGACCGATCTCTTGGGAGCCTCAACATGCTCTCAAGCATCTCTCAATGTTTGCTCAAACCATCTTGGTCTCCTGACATAACTAGAAGGAGCTAACTCCTCCTCATCACCTACAAGCTGACTCCCCAAACTGGAAGTTTGTGAACTTTGCTCTCCCTTCAGAGCCTCTTGCTACTCGTCCTTCGACACTATTGGTAACTCATGATACTTCCTAGATGCCAAGTTCTCCTTGAACTTAACATCTCGGCTGACATGTGTCTTCCATTGTGCTGGAATGAAGATCCTATAAGCCTTTGAGGTTTCATTGCACCCCACAAACACACCATTCTCTCCTACAGGCTCAAGCTTCGTCCTCTTCCCAAGTACATGGATGTAGACTAGACAACCAAAGATCCTAAGATGACTGATCTCCAGTTTCACTCTTGTGAATACCTCGGTAGGAGTCTTGTCCTCCAATATCCTATGAGGACTCTCATTCTACAAATACATTGTTGTGTCACAGACCTCTACCCAAAGAAACATAAGCAATCCCTAATCATGAATAATAGCCATTGCAGTACTGATCGTGAACCAGTTCTTTGTCTACAACCCCATTCCGCTGAGGGTTGTATGAGATTGTCTTCTCCCTCTTGATCCCTGCCTCCTTGCAAAAATCCTTGAAGTTGAGACCTTGATCTTCTTTCCTGTCAAGTTCTCCACCTGAGCTTTGAACTCCTGGAACTGATTGAAGACCTCATCCTTGGTCTTCATGAAATTAATCTAGGTTTTCATGGAGAAGTCATCAATGAACAACACATAGTATGATGCTCCCTGCATCGTTACTACATACATAGACCCACATATATCTGAATGAATGAGATCCAAGATCCCTTTGGACCTACTATCACTGCTTGGAAAAGCAGTCTTGACATTCTTGCCAAGTGCACACCCTCCGCATAATCCTGATGCTCAACACTGAAATCTAGAAGACCATTAACAATCTCCCTCAGAATCAGCAACGCTCTGTAATGCAAGTGTCCCATCCTCCTGTGCAAAAGCTCACACAAGTTGTCACTATCATGTACCTGTTGTCACATGCATAGTAGTTGGGATACCTCTGTTCCTGAGCAGTCCGGAGCATACCTTTGAGCCAGTCCTTTACTTTGAAATCAGCAAATGATGAGCTTCCAGTTGATGATCACTCTCATTCAGTGGATCCAGAGTATTCAGTGTGATTAGTTCCTTGCCATGACTGAGCCTCATGACCCCAGATGTGATGACTGAGTTAGCCATTTTCATGTCCCAGAGCAGGGCTTATTACAATGCCCATGATGTACAGCAACAGCAGTGTTTTTGTGCCTTTCAGATTATTCAGATCGAATGCAAGTATATGACCCAGGTGATATATGGATATGTACATTTGGATCTTGGTTATGCTCTGTTGTCTATTTTAGCAGTGAGACTTGGTTGATAGTGGTTGTATGTTGCTGATACTTTATTGGTTTGCATTGAAATCTAAAATTTAAGTGATCTAGTTGTTATGTTCAAGAGATTCTTTTGTATACTCATTGGTCATGCCCTACTCTTAGTATGGATTTGGTCGTTTCCCTTAAGGGACACAGCTTGCTAGCCTTGGCACCATCTTCATTGTCTCCATCCATCTGTTGCCTTCCCTTCTTTTGTTTAACCCTGACTTGTAACTTGACTAGTGACATCTAGGATTTCCCCCACCTTCACCTCTATGTTGGAATAGGTCCCCATGTTTAAATTGTGTCTCAGTGTTGGTTTGTGTGATTTTCATCACAGGGATTGTCTTCCTCTAGGTCTTGAACACAAGTAGGCTTTACCAAAAGTGTCTTTAGACACTAAGGCATCGAAGCTTAAATGCATTATCTAAATGGATGCCTAGCCAGTAAAACAAAAGTGTTTTTAAACACTATTGCAGATAAAATGTAAAAGTAAGCCAGTTGCCAAGAGACAAGCACTCATCCTTTGTATGATGTAAGGTCATTTTCCCCCAAAGGGCAACCGGGTGGTCACTCTATCACGCCTATGGACGGTGGCAGGCAATGGAAATCATACCGAGTCATTATTTGAGGCCCGCCAGGCTATTCAAGGCACCTGCTCTTGGAGGATGGCTAGTTAATTAAATGATTAATAAAGTAAATGTTTTAAAAAGAGTTAATGGCAAGAGGATGAGCACTCTTTCATTGTATAATGTACGGTTCATTTGCTCCTACAGGGAAACAAGGTGAGACTGATCTGTCAGGGTTATGTCTTTGTCATTTTCTAGAAGCCCAGAAGGCTTTCCAGGGCACCTACCTTTGGAGGTTAGCTAGTGTCTTTTGCTATGCAAGGAAACTACTTTAAAAGGTTGCTTGTCTAGAGTCTAGTGGAGCTTTCTCATTATTCCACCCATCTGTGAGACACTACCATTCCCTATTGTTCACCTAGTCCAGCTTATGTGTTGAGTGGATCCCCCTTTTCCTTCAGCCTAGATGATTACAATGTCAAGTATCAAGTAACTCCCATGGCCTTACCTTGTTTAATTCACCTTCACCCTTGACTAGCAAAATGGCAAAATCTATAAATGAGTATACAGTGGAGGTTCTTGTTCATAGCAACCGATTACTTAGATTTGGATATATTATTTTTATGTATTGTGCTTATAATTGCTAGTAGAAGCCACTTGTACTTTAGTCTTACTGCTAACATAGATAATTGAGCATGATATATCCATTTGGTAGTTGCAGCATCAGAGTTTTCATTTGGGTCATCATTTTTATCATTTATTACCTAGTCAACCCAGTTTGACCAAGTTAGCAGCAAGGTCCAGGATGAGTTTTGGCCTATGATGGTGAATGATGATTATCTGTGGTATGTCAGTGTCTATTAGACATATTCATGCTTCAGATGATGGTTTATTATGATGGATTCTGTTATTTTTATGGTTATCAGCATTAACAGGCTTTATTATTATTATTATTATTCTAACATGGATGGGGCCTCTGACGTATATTTTTTATGGACATATGGTGTGTGAGTACTCATTCCTAGTGAATTTGGACATTTTGAGCCCATTTATGCACTTAGTTTTCAGTTTCAGGCACTTGCATTTGACGTATGGGTCATTTCATTAGTTTGCAGTAGTTTGGCCTCAGAAAATTAAAATAAAATGCTTTTCAGTTGATGGTTGGATCTCCTAGGGCGCCACAAAGACACATTGAGTATAGCCAGTCAATATTACCATATTGCTATGGTGTTGGTTTCATTTTTGCAGTCAGTTGACGTCCAGGTTCAATCAACAGTGAGATATGAGAGTTTTTCTTCACGAGGCAGTATTTTGATGCATTAAAATAATGAAAATGGCTAATGAAGAAATCAATTTCGATAATTGAGGCAAGGAAATGGCATGGAATTAGTCTTGTTGTCGCCTTTCACTCACCTCGGGGGGGTTTTGGCATGGCAGAAATATTCAAGCCACTGGGTGCGTCCTTGGGGGCAAGTCTCGAGTTGAGATACTGTCACAACTCCTCCCTCTAGGCCAACTCCTAGCAAAGCCAAGGGGGGTGGTCCCTATGAAAAGAATCTAAGGCTTTTAAGTTAAGAAACAAAAGATGAAATTAATCTAGGAGTTTGAAAGGAAATACTGAAACAAGACTTTGCAAAAGAAAATTAACTCAACAGCATGAAATACAAATTAATCCATCCACATAAGATTCACTTTAAGCAAAACGATTGTATGATGTAAACCAGTGCCAAATGGAATCTAAAAAAGGAGTGTTGTTGTGACAAATGTTTTGCAAATGTACTTGGTCAGTTTTAATTATTAAAAGATGAGTGGAATAGGGGGAAAAGGGAATTCCCAATATACGAGGTACAGGGAATGTGTTCAAATTTTGACAGAAGTGGCTCCTCGCAAGAAGATGTGGGCTAGATGGAGTAACGGGGGTGTGCCCAACACTAAACCAAATGAGGGTGTAGCCTAACGGGGCCCCACGGTCACTTTCTAGTTGTCCCCGCCTGTTATCACGAATATTGTAGTTGCCCTGTAAGGTGATCCTATCCAGGATGGCAGAGGGGAAAGGAAACTAAAGTCGTGACCTACGATATTCAAAACCTCTGAAAGAACTCAGATGTCACATCAGCCAAGGATACCGACACTTTAGACTTAGTGAAAGTACTAAGCCTAGGGGGCGTCCCTATGACCAAGATCACCCTAAAAATAAGGAAAACAAGTGAATAACCCAAGGTATCTTAGTTAGATCTCTTAGTCTAGTGGTTAATTAGAGATTTGAACAATTACTAAGAGAAATCATGTGCCTATGTGAAAAGCCCAAATTTGCCCTAGGATTTTGGCAATGAAGAATCAAATCTATGAGCAAATGGTAAAATTGAAATGATTTAGGCACTAGAATTGATTGCTAGGTGTAAGATAATGCAACTAGAGGTGAAACTAGCAATACCCAATTTGCAGAATGAGAAATTCCCACTTCCCTCAAGGAGGGTGTCTCCACTAAAGGAATGACCAGTGTGTTCGATGGGAAAATGGAGTCTGATGGTCACGAAAATTTAAACTAAGGGGTTTTAATGTATTTCCAATGTGGGTTTTAAGTTTTAAATCTAGCCGCAAACCAGATCCTATAAATCTAAAAGATGAGGGTTTTAAATGAGGGTTTCGCTAGAGAATATTTTAAACTAATGGAATAGAAATTTAAAACAAGAGTTATAGAGTAGATCTGACCTGGAAAATCTTGTAGATGCCTTGCAAATGATGATTTATCCCGTCTCGATCAATTTGAAGCAATTCAGATGAAGCACCAAGTGAAATCGATTTGCCCAAGTGAGATAGTGCGCCTCTATTCCCTGCACAGTCAAACTACTGAAGTGAGATTTGCTACGCAAGAAAAATGAACTATAGATGCAAGAAAAAATAGAGAGCATATCAAAGATCAACGATATTATTGAAAACCCCTTGATTGTAAAATGTCTTCAAGAGAAACGAGTTGGGGAAGCCCACAAAAAGGCCCAAGTGAAGTCGCCCTCCTGCATTCAAACAATATCTCTTCCAAAAAATATTTTGATACCTCGAAAAATTCTTCAAATGCTAAGATAAACTTTCCAATCACAAACAAGAACATCCCACAAAGAAGATCCAAGAATTTCTGCAAAAAAACTCTTTATTCAAATATCCAGAGCCAAGAGTGCAAAATTTCCCGATGGGATACAATGAGGGGGTTCTCTTCTTTATATAGCTTTCAAGAGACACAAACCCTAACTTACTTTTTCATCCAACGGTTGAGATTAAAACATCATCAACGGTGGAGATCACTTTTACATGGATCAACATGACTAAGTTAAGAGGAAAGCGAATTATCTCATAAAGCCCATTTTTACAACATGATAAATCATTATTTTTGCAAGTTTAACACTTAGGAGACATGGGGGGGTCATTAGGGGGTCCCCTCATACATATTTCTAAAGATACAACTTGATTTACACACTTTTATTTAGGCCATTTTGTCCAATTTCGCCCTATGGGGAACGTCCTCCCTAAGAGAGCCAAGAAAAAAAATCCAGAACATCAAACTTACTAAAACTAGTGCAAATATGTCCAAAGAGACATAATAAATCATCCAGAGAAATTCTCTTGCCATTTCCTTGACCACACAAGCCAAATCGATTTCTTCAATGATTTCCTAGTTCATTTTTTAGTGGTACATTCTCTGAAAATAATAATCATCATCATAACTTTGTTCAGGCTGAGAAATGGGGAAAATTCACTGTATAGAAGTGTTTGGAGACATAGTAGAATGGTACAAGTGACTATGCATACCCCCCGAAACACTGCAATGCTCTAAGAGAACCAAAAAGTCTGCAATCTGTAATAAAAGTTCATCATTTGGCCAATAATAAAGTGATAATAGTCACTGACCATGAGATCCAAGGCCAAACTATGAAAACTGAGACTGCAGTATTGGTCCTGGGCATGTCTAGAGCAAATATAAGTATTGTTGTTTCTTGAGTCACTGCCTTGGGAACTGTGTTTGACTTGGTCAACTGGGTTGACCAGGTAAAAATACCCAAACTGCAGGTGAGATACTGTACCAATATGATCCTACATGTATCCAAGGTAAGAAATGCTCCAATGGTGTATATCAAAACCCAACTTAAATCATGTTATTCAAAATCATGGTGACGACAATAATAATAATAAGTAAGATATACCTGTGCTTTTGAAAGATCTTAGAACCTTCTGGAAGTCTCTTGTGTTTGCCATGCCCACAAAGTTTAAACAATGTGCTAGTGTTGCCGCCTTTCACACACCTGGGGGGACGTGGCAGAAATCTTCAAGCCACTCAGTGTGTCCTTGGGGGCAAGTCTCAAGTCAAGGCTGTCACCTTGTTCTTGACTCCTCCGTTTAGGCTCAACTC
>LPNX010809300.1:0-19799 GCA_001517045.1 Pseudotsuga menziesii
ACTGGTTATCCTTGAGACAACATTGATTCTGTTGTCAGGATCAAGCTGAAAGATGGGCTAAAAGACAATGATGTCCACACATTTTTTTTAATGGAACCCTGTAAAAAAGGCAACCACCTACAATGCCCTGTGGGGTTTGAAATCCAATTTTTTAATTCATTAATATAAAGTCCAAAGAGTGTGGGTGAGATTGGTCACCCTTGCTTGAATCTTATGGTGGTGTTTTTGTAGTTTGTGTTGCTCATCTTGGTACCAACCCTGCAAATAATCTTGTTGTAGAGAATCATGACCAAAGAGATCACAAGTCTGGGGATCTGTTTTTATGCCAAACTGCACGGCAGATTTGTGTAATAACTTTAGGCAAACTGACCCTTGTTACAGTTGGAAAGCCTCTCCATTTGGAATGGTTATTTCTAGTCTCACAGGGTGTCCCAAAAAGGTGAATGCTTCCATCTAATCAACAAATTTGCACAAAGTACAAGATGATCATCGACATACAAAAGATCCACTCTTGTGCTGCCCTTAAATAGTTCAAGACCTAAAATGAATTTGATTAAACTTGGTTGGTATCAAATTCTGTAGACAGTTGTAACAACAAAATAACAGAAAAAGGGTGAGGTGAATGTCCATCCTAACTAACCATAACACTGCAACACAGTTTAATCAGTGACAACCAATGGATTCAAGGAGCTAAAATAAAGCATAATTGGACCAAATCACATTTTAACCACGAAATTAATTATTTCATAGCGAATCACAGGTGAAATGCTACCATGGATCTCCTTTCTTACAGTGGATGTAGTGGTTTGAGATCTGGAGGATGAAAAGAACTTAGTGGTCTGCTGCTACAACACTGACCACAGAAGATTATTGTCCAACCCATAAACTATTTCTCAAATTTGTATATAACTTTCTGTTAGTTTTCTAACCCCGGGTCTAATCTATAATCTCAATAATTTACCCTCAACAATTAAATACTTTTACCATTAACTGCTGAATATGATAATTGCAAATACATTGGAATATAACTTATATGCAGCGGAAACATAAATAGTAAACAACCACATTCAACCAGTCATTTTAACACAAGATGTTTGGGCAATGCCCCTGGAAAAACCCCAAAGGGGGAAACCTATCCACGAGAGAGATTTTATTATGCTCATCCCACTGAAAAGAAATCTGGAAACAGCAAATATAAATCTTTACCAGCCTAGAAAAATGTGCCAGAATGAGATGTACGACCTCCACAAACAGTACAGCCTCCATGGCAATAAATTCTAGCCTCAAAATTCATGCCCAACAGTACCAAACAGTGCACAAGCAGTATGGCCCAGCAACAGTGAGAAACTCATTCAGTATGGCCCTTCTTCCTCTCACACATGTGGCTGTATAGAACAGACCATATGCTGTTGTACAGACAATGATTTCCTTGCCTTCATTTTCGTGCCCAGCTACTGCTTCTGTGATTTCTATCCTTGCTCTTTCTTGGGATTAGTGCCTCTTCCACACCTTGCAATTTGTGCCTCGTCCCTTCTAGTTGTAGTCTTTTCCTCACTCTTCTTTTCTTCAGCTCTCACCTCTCTCATTCACTTGTGTGTGTCTAAACTCTCCTACTTCTCTTTTTATTAATTGTGAGAATGAGTCTCTCTTCACTTTCCCAAGTTACTTTGTCTCTTCACCTCCCAAGTGACTCTTCACTTTCCATGGGTGAGATAAATTACACTTTTGTGAAATGAAATCATTTTCACTAACACTTTAACAAAATACTCACATTCACTTTATAACATTAAAGTAAATGTCTAGGAGAGTCACCTAGGTCCTTTCTACATGCCTAGACACCAAGCAATGTAGAAGACCTTCCTCGCTACAAATTTCAACACTTTCATCGCCTCCAACCAAGTCATCCTTACTGCTGGAAAAAGGAAATAAAACACCCTAAAGCTCAGAAGCTTTGCCTGCAAATCACTTTGGATTAAATTGCTGTGTAGAGGAGTTTTTTTGCTGTTTTAGAATGCTTTTAAGTTTTCTTGTTGTTCATTTGCTATAAAAAGCATTGCATTCTATTCCCATCTAATCCTCCTTGATCTCTTAGTTGTTGTTTGACTGAACTTGAGTGACCTGCACTAGCACTAGCCTTTAGTTGGAGACTTGGGCTTATGTGCATCAACCTCCCATCCATCATTCTTCTACTGAGGTGGCTTATTGTGTTTTGACATAGCCAGGACAATGCAGGGAACCTATCATTCAGAGGCTTGTTTGGAGGGCTTTGAGGTCAACTTTGACTGTGCTCTTGGCACTCCCTTATGGAACTGGCAGCTATGTGTTTAGGTTGACCATGTTAAAGTTTTAGGGGTAGGAAAGTTTTTAACATAAGAAATAAACTTTAATGCATGAACATAAATATAAAACAAGTTCCAGAATAATACTGCTAAAATCAATTTAAATTTTAAACTGTAATAAAAATTAAACATAACTTTCATCTCTTTCAACTTTAACACTCCATTAATGCACCAAATGTCGCGTACAATAACAAAATAATAAATAATGTACAGGAGATAACATCACTAAATAACCATAACCATTATTTTGAATCAGCCTTATACTCGGATACTTTTAGGTTTGATATTGTCGTCGAAGGGTCAAGTAAACTGGGTAAACAATTGACTTACCTTGAGAGAGAGGGTTAAAGCAAAAGTAAATAGACCTTAGATTCTTCAATCAAATTAGCAGCATAGTCATACTCAGTACAATCATATTTATGTATCTAGTTATACATTTACAATCTAAAATTTCACTTATTCTCATCTTAATTTGTGTTGTAAGAGGTTGTGTGCTTGTAATCATCCAACAAGTCAATGGCCCTGGAGAAGAAGCTATACTTATGTATAATGATATTCACCATGGTTAAATGCAATAATTCTTGAGGTGGTTTTTCTAGGCATATCCAATGAAGGATCTAACTCGTGTATCCTTTAAACCCGTATGTACTTCTTGGCAGTTTTAAGAAATATTCCCCAAGTTTATCTTTAGTTTGTAGCACTATTTAGTTTGTAGGCATCTTCTTTTAGTAACCATTCATGAGTTCTTCTCTTACCTTCCCATTGCTGAACAAAATTACCTCATCAATGAATAACAAAATTTATGTAGCAACACTCACATCCTCAATTGGATTCTACAACTATTTCTTAAACACATCCCTTATTTTGTGTCCATATCAATTTTAGGTTATTAGGTATGCATCAATGCATTATGTTGTTTTCTAAGACTCTTTTGTAGACCACTTTAATAGATTATGTAACTGTTTATGATATTTTGTTTCCTGAGGACGGTATATTTTTGTGCTTATTAGTGTGTTTGAAAAATTAAATTGGATTTTAAGCTTGAATGTCTTTGGATCTTATTGTCTTTTATTAGAATTAGAAATGATCAAATCTATGTGTTAATATTGCTCCTCTTCCCGATTCTTAAAGGGTGCTAGCTCAATGGAAGAGCGCCTGTTTTACAAGCAGGAGGTTGGTGGTTCGATTCCTCCATGCCCTAATGATATTGGAATGTATTTATAAAGGTAAAAAATGTAGTAGTGCAAGATGGATGCAATATTAGATACAAACACGGCTGCAAAACTAGGCGCAACACTGGGTGCAACATTGGGCTCAAACATAGATGCAAAAAAAGACATCAACCGGGATGCAACACTAGGGGCAAACCTAGATGCAAAATACGACGTAAAACGAGATGAAACATTAGACACAAACATGGATACAAAAAAAGACGTAAAACAAGATACAAAATTAGATGCAAATGGGGATGCAACATTATAAGTAAAATTGGATGCAAAACTAGACGCAACATTGGGCCAAAAATTGGATGCAATCCTAGATGCAACGTTAGATGCAGAATTGGACACATAATTTTATGCAAAACATGGTGCAAAATTGGGTGCAAGACTCGATGGAAAACTAGGAGCAAAATTGGATGCAAAACTAAGCGTGAAACTGGGTGCAAACAACGATGTAACAAAGGACGCAAAAAAAGACGCAATAGAAGTTGCAAAATTGGGTGGAAATAAAGGCGTAACAAAAGATGCAAAAAATTGGGCGCAAAAATGGACGCAAAAATGGATGTTAAAAAGGACGGAAAAAAAGATGCAATAGATGGCGTTTTACGAAAATGTACAATAGCACCAGGTTTAACGCCAGTTTGTTCACCACAATTGGGAAAAATTACACTAAAATCCGGCGCTAAATTCGACGCTAAATCCAGTTTTTGTTGTAGTGCGACAAAGTATTTGATGATTTGTTTTCAAGGTGGATATTGTTAAATTTGTGACAACTAATTAAACTAAAATGGTTTATCAACCGTAATTGTTGGTTGATTAGGAGTTACTATAACCGGTGGCAGTTCTTCCGTTAATGTAACTTCTTGATTAAATGTATTTAAATGTACTTGGAGAGGAGAGAAAAGAGTGAATGAGATGTGTGGATGATATGCCTGATTGTAATCTTCATTGTTGAAAGGAGTAAGACATCAATACTTTGTTGAGGTGGATGGATCCCCAAATTGGGGTTTTACCACGTTAAAAATACTGTGTAATATCTGAGTGCATTTTGTCCATTATTGTTATTTAATTAATGTTATATTTAGACTCAAATACCAACAATCCTTATCATTGTTTTGTCACCCATCCACCAAGGTCTGGTAATTTTGGAAAGGGTAAAGATCACCATTATCATCCCAAGGAGCCATGAGGCCTTGGTCTAGATAGCCATACAAAATATTCTTGAATTAATTCACATATTTACCCAAGTGCGTAGTTTTTGCATGTACAATCTAGGCATGGTTCCTTTTGAAGCCACGTTGGATTCCTGCATGATGATGTTGGTTCTCTCCCTCACTTCCAATGTTTCCATATCCTATCCAATTCTAGAATTCAAAATTCCAATAACACTTGCAACTTTGTCTAGCCTATCACCTAGATAGGAAATTGTATCCTTGGATTCCTTAATAGCTAGAGCAGTCAAGTCCCACTCCTCCCGATTTATTGTAAACTTCTTCCAATGATTCTCCATAGTGGCTAATATTTAATCCCATTCCAAATGATTAGAACCTATTAGGGGAGCCTTCAAGGAGTGATTTTTATTTAATTGTTCGAGTTATTTCTGCAACTTGTCCCGATTGGCCTGCAACTCTTGTACTAAAGCATCACTTCTTTGTCCCACTTGTCTGAAAGACTTGAATTGTTGTTTGTACTTCCTGAGATCCTCCTTTATCTTGACCAATTCGGAATCTTGTAATGAAAAATCAAGTAAGTCCTTTGACAACTGATCGATTGGATCTGCAAATAAGTTTCCAACAGTATGGTTCTGTGTGAAACAAAAAGTCTATTGTTTTCTTCCTTGAGAGAAAATATTTCCTTTTCCAAACTGCTAATATTTCTCTTGTATTCTTGAGATTCCTTGGATACCTGCTTGATTTATTCTTGAGCGTCTATCAACTCAAGTATTTGTACATGTTTTGATTTTGGTAACTTTAGTATTTATTTCAAAATTTGAATCTCTTTGTCCTTTTCTTTCAACAAATTATGGGATGGAGCTGTATTTTGAGGGTTAAGCCCTCTTTTTATGACCTCAATCTCCAACTCAGATATCCTCATCATTTTAGCTCTTTTGGAAACCTTTTCATACTTAAGTTGTTTTTCCATGTTGTTCACCATAGTTTCGATCTTATTGGCATGCATCCTGTACTTCAAAGTGTCTCTGGATAACATGTTTCCATTCTTCTTATGTAACTAGATTTTATCTAGAATATGGACTTTATCAACATGAAAAGAAATTGGGTAGCCCTGTACTGGCTAGGACTCAATTTTTTTCCTATGAATTTAGGTTCCAAACTTGCCATTTGAAATGAACCATACCTGGAATCCATTACCGACAGTAATATGGATTTTCTAGGAGATGTAAAATGAGATCAAGTAAAAGCCTCCTTCTTGAACTGAGTACTATTATACCTGATGGCACTAAAAGTTTAAATCATAGAATATGTCTACAAAGGGGCCCGGGAAGATGTTCCAATATTCCACAGCCATGTATCCATTAGGAAGTTCTCAACAGAGACAATTTCCTATGTTAAAGGAAAAAAAAAATTTCCCAACATTTGGAAAAAATGCAGACATTTAAGTCCCCACCCTTGGTTTCTTTACTTGAGCCATTATTTGTTTATTATCCATTGCGCATGTGTCTACATCCATCTCTTCTTTATATTTTTTTTTAATTTTGTTTTTTCTTTATCCTGAGCTAGCACGTCTTGTGATCCTTTGTCATATTCAGGATAGAGGATAGCTTTAACTTCTTCCCAACTCTGTAGGTTAGCAATTTTATCTGGCATTTCCTGTGGGTGATGAGGGTAGTAAGCTAAGCAAACATTTTCCCTCTTATTAGATATCACTCCGCTAGGGTTGTAATTCCACTTGAAACTCAAAGGAAAATTTAGGCTTTGAAGTAAATATTCAACAAGTTACTCTGCAAGGCATAATTTCACAACAAAAGCACCCACCTACTAAGGAATCTTGATGTTGATAAGGCAATTATTTTTCCAAAAAAGAGTTGCATCAAAATTAAATTGTTATCATATATATTCCAAAGCAAAGTTTCTAGGGGTTAGGAATACCAACAAGTGGTAAGGAGGTAGCTCACATCCATAAAAAAGGATTTAGGTATGATATTCAAGTAAAAACCAATCTCCCTAGGATGCATATGGGATTAACTAAAGGAGTCTTTTGTAATTAGGAAGGATCCTAGGAAAAGAAGAGCCATTGAAAATGATGTATATTTCTAACAAGACTTTATTTACAACCTCAAGATACTTCTCATTGGTCGGGTGATGTAGTATAAGGTTGAGATGAGGCTAAGAAAAATGATCTGGGAACTGAAATATAATCATATATAACATGTATGAATGGAACCTAAAAAAATTAAGAGTGGGGAAAAATGTAATGTGGTCCTTCATATCATTCACTATAAAGTGAGAAAAATCAAGTTGTTTGTCTGGGTCAACATGATTATTATTTTAAAAAATGAAGCTGAGAACAAACTCACCTACTAGCTCATCGCTGACGAATGCATATAGATGGAAAATGAGGGACATTGATTTTTTTGGAAATTCAACAAAAATATCTAACTTGTAATGTGGATCATTCTCCAACAATTCATAGTTTATGGGGAGCAATGCATGAAGGAAATTGGATTTTTGTTCTGGCAATAAATCCTTGAATTTGATATTCATCTCATCCTCAGTAAATACCCTTCATGAGACGACCTCTAGGATCCCAAACACTTTCTTGACGAACTCCTTATTTATCAGACAAATAATTGTTCCATCCCACACTGCTATTGCACTTATTTCTTGGTTATATAGGTCAATGCACCCACCCACGAACTCTGGGAAATTTCAGATTCAAGGGATAACCATGAGTGGAAGTCTTGACTCCTAGAAATGAATGTAATCTTATTTGGCTTCAAATAGTTTCTTTGCTTCTACAGGGACCTGGTACATGTTTGGAATGGAAGTTATAGTGTCGAATACCTATACAAAGGTATCATACAAGTGGTCATGGGGGTTCACCAATGCTACGATGAGGTCAAGAATGGGCGATGATGGTAGTGAAGCTAAGGGAGAAGTTGCCATAGGACGATCCATGGCGAAAAATTGGGGACAATAATTTTTACTACAAGGAATGAGGGGCGAGTAATGTTCAATGGGTAATAGAGAGATAAAAGGATTTAGTAGATGAATTTGAATTTGAAAAGAAAAGAGGGAAGACATGATTATATAAGATATTTTGACACCAATTTAACATGAAGCCATGGTTTAACATTTTATAGTACAATAAAACCAAGGGCAGGTTTTCTATTAATGATGAGACCATTAATTAGAGAAGAGGGGGACACATGGAGATAATATAAAGGATTCTTGTCGTGTTGTATCGACTGGCGAGTTCATGAGGTTTGAAGCTGCGTACCACTTCGATATCGGTGAGCAGCGCGATCAGTGAGACCACTTTTGTGATCATTAGTTCTCCAGAGATCGACACATGTCTGTGGTGGTTTTTTTTCAGGCCCCATTATCCCAAATAAACAAGTGCACCAGCTACAGAGACTGAAGTGCTGATGTTCATTGATCTGTAAGGTCATGAGATCACATGTTTTAATCAGTGCATGCACCTTTCAAGGTATTAACCTGGTCAAATAATTCGCTAACATATGTTGGGTGCTAAGAAAAGGTCCTAACAACCCGCTTATTTGTAACAAAATCTTTCGTTTTTAAATTGTTTCATGATCAGGTAGTGCTGGTATTATTGAAATCGTTTTTGCGACCCTGAACTCTCTTGGCGGTGCGCATGTCATTAATGGTATTTAGTCAGGAACACAAAACTGGAAATAAAACATGAGCATTTTGGAGAGCCTAAAGGCATATGGACCGTCGATATTCAAGGTAGCTTGGTCTTGATCGAAAAATTGCATATTTTAAACTTGAACCGTGTCCTTGGATTTCTTCTCTCTTACTCCTGCAAAACTATCTTTTTCTCTTATCCACAGGGAACAATCACCATACATGAATCGAAAAGAATCTTTATAATCATGTTGTGTGCGTGTAGCAGAGAATCAACTCCCTCTTCTCTAAATGTAAAATGCATCGCTAACACCATATATTGTATCACCCTTAAACATGGAAATTTTTTTAGTCCTTATCTTACAATTTGGTTATAGCTTGCTGTGATAATTGATTCACAGTTGGATCTAAGATCCAAGGAAACTCTCACAATTCGATATTGTTCAAAAAATATGCAGAAAATAACTAGAAGAATGAAAATTACATACACACATGAGGTCAATAACATATATTATTATGAATTTCCAACATGTAACTATGTATATATCAGATATATATTACAATAGGGAAAAATCATGAGGTCTTGGAGGCCATCTAGATGCATACAAGTGTCAGCTCATGATTTGAACCTCAAACCCCCCTAGGTGGACCAACGAGCTTCCTAATCATCCCAAACAGCCATGAATGCATGTGTGAACATAGAAAATGAATTCTGGAACATAAATGGAGGTATTACAAGAATGTGTGAGAACATGGGTGAGTGGGAGTGTTAGGCAAAATATATGTCATAATAATTACGTTGCAGTACAGTTGCCCAACTATTTACTTGTCAACCCGGGGTACGTGAACTAACGAAGCACGTGCACTGTTTGTGCAGGACTGAAGTAGATCTAATCTAACTTAATCTAATTTGCTGAAATCAAATTAATCTAGGAAAGCATTGAAACACTAACTAGGAAAGCATGAAATTGCGTAAGGGAAATACAACATGTGAAGAGTTAACAACAATGACATAAGTGAGCTCACATCTATAAATCCATAATCAAATGACAAACGTGAAAGAATAACAATGAAAGCTTAAATCACATTAAGAATCTCAAATCAAAGACTAATCTAACAAATACAAAATCCAATCCAATCCAACTTAATCGAATGGAGAGGGAGCACTCTCCTTTATACATGAAAGGCCTTAAGAAAAAGATAAGAATGCATTAATTACAGATCCACTATTCTCTCAACTACTCTCAACCACTTTCCTATGATTACAAGATATGGTTCCTTCAAATCCTCCACATGTCTCTCATGAATCCTAGATAAGATATGCCAACCAAATCTTCCATGATCTTCTCCTTGAAAAGAGGCTTGAATAACTATCTCCTTTGGAATGGTGTAAGAGATATTCGAGAAGTCTCTTTCAATTAATCATTCACATATTCCTACATATTACAAAGCTCACACATAATTGAGATATATATGAAAACATGTATATTTTCTAATATTTAATCATAAATTCACTCTTAATACTAAAATGAATAAAGTGGAAAATAATAATGTGAAACCCAAATGTATTTATGAAAATGATATGACGAAGGTTTAATAGGGCGATGAAATGTAAGGAATAGTGAAGGGAAAGGTGGATGAAAATACGACATTTCTGAGTCTTAACATCCTCCCCAACTGAAGGTGTTGCATGTCCTCATGCAACCATGTGTGGAGCTTCTGAATAACCTTTTGGCATCTGAACGTTGGCTTCGATTGATGATGTCTTTTTAAGAATGAATGTTTCCAGGATATGTGGGAGACATGAGTAACAACTAGCACTTTTCTTTGGTTGGTTCTTTTGTAACAACCATGAATATACGAATGTTGGTTCTTGTGTTAACAACATTCATTTCATTTTTTATTTTTTTTTGCTCATTGTTATGATAATAATTGTGCCCATATATTCACTGGAAAAGATAAGCTATCAATGTGCATATAAAAACATCACTGAGTGTAAGAAATCATTTTCTATCTTTTAATGAATCATGCCAATGTGTATATCAATGCATGAAGCAAAGTGCAACAGGGGATCATTGGAAAAGAAATTTTTGGGAATGGTAAATGGGATGAAAATGGAATGATGATAATGGAAACATGGAATGGTGGTAGTAAATATGTGGTGACTATGAATATAGTTTCCCCCCCCAACTGAATCGGTTGCATGCCCCCATGCAACACAGTGTAGGTCATGGAAGGGAAAATAAAATGGGGTATGGTGAGGAAATTTTCCAAAATATTCAATTCAGCATATAAGGAATGACATGATTAAAGCTTAGAAAACAACATACCTTCACTCACCCAAAATATAGATGAACTATGTAAGAGGAATGTAGCTGTTGCAGCTGCTGGATCAGAAAATCGTGATTGGTACTGTAGCTGCAACTACTGTATCGGTGGGCACAAAGAATATGTGACTGCGACTATTGGAAGATGGAAGGTGTCACTGGTGCAGGATCGTGAAAATGTAACTGTGAATGTCGCTGCTACTAGGACATGGAAGATGTCACGAATGCAAGACCATGTGAAATGTGACAGCTACTGTAGCAGCATGACTGTAATGGATATTAATTCTTGCACATGATCTAGGAACTAGGAATCAAAATCATCAAAGAATTATTAACAAATACTCATGAATTGGAAATAATTGGAATACCAAATAGGTTTCCTCTCTGTATATTATATAAACAATAAAGGATTACAATTTCCATGCATAGCAATAGCTTAACTCCATGAAGAATTCGAATACCTAAGGGAAAATTCGAATTCAGTGAGTGAGTCTAGCTTAACTGACTCTTTGCCATGCAATCTCACTCAGTTAACCACTTGACCAAAACCCTAATTGACTCACCAAACCCTAACTGAAGTTGGAGTGCAATAAATGACTGAATCTCAACTGAAGGAGATCAAACACATGTCATAGCAATCCAATCATCAAGTGCTAGTACTGCATGACTCCAATAAACCCTGATGAGGTTAACTGAAGCTAAAATGACCATCAGAAGTTGGTCAAGGCGCCCTGTTCACTCCAGTTCATTAAAATAATAATAAATAATCATTAAATAATATATTTAATGAATGGAGGCACCTTAACTGACTGTAACTGATTGGTTGAACTGAAAGTAACCACCAGTTAGCTATTAGGTGCATGAATGTCACACAGATCACCCCTGGAGTGCTCCAGTTAGCCTCCTTGACTGTAGGTAGGCGTGGGAGTGACTAGGATGATGGTAATTAATGCTCCACTGATGTCAATTAAACTTAGGATAGTGGTTTAACTAGGCCAATTTGACCGAAGGAGTGAGTATGAAGGTAAATGTCTCCAACACCCCCCCTTAAGCTATACTCAGGAAGAGTTAGAAAACAAAGATGAATAAAATGCTAGGGCCCTGGAAACAAAGGCCATAGGTCACCCTATACAATAAATTAACTGCTTAATATAACCAAGGAAAGTGGTTTAACTAGGCCAATTTGACCGAAGGAGTGAGTATGAAGGTAAATGTCTCCAACAATGGAAACCGCTAGAAATTGTTGGAACTGCCGTAACAACGACTGTTGTAACCGCTAGAACAACAACTGTTGTAACGATGACTACTGTAACAGCAACGGATGGAACTGCAACGATGGTCACTGTTGAATTAGAGCATGTGAAGTGGAGAGATCTGAATTGGTGCTGATGAATCATGGAAAAGAGAAAGTATGAAAATGTGGAACTGTCATAGATGGATTCAAGCTGCTGGAACTGCTGAGGGAATTAGGAAAGAGTGTATAGTCTTCACCTGCTACAAACCTGATGGTACAATTCTAATAATGCGAATGGATGTGTCAATGTTGAGCATGAAGAGAAATCACCGGATTATCGACCATTGATGAATGTCATTAACCAGTGTGAGGCAACTCACCATTGATTTCAATGAGTGCCAAGGTACCTGAGTACATCTTGCGAAGTGCGAATGGATGTGCTGAGGTCGAGCCACTTGCAAGATTTGATGATCAAGGGACATTGATGTATTCCCATGATCGTCAGCGAGAGAACCTGCCATTAAGGCATGCAAGCCTCTAGGTACTCAAAATGGACTGTAGTCTATATCCTAGATAAGGTGCTGATGTCTATGGGGTAAGACTGTTGAAAGGTGGTCCTTAAGGAATCCCACATCAGTCAACGCGAGTTTTTATAAAAAGATTTGGTAGGACTATAACAAAGATCTCAGTAGTGACAGGGTTTATGGAAATGAAATCAAGGAAGTGTAATTGTGGAAAAGGAGGTGACTAGTTTTATTCAGAAGGCAAACTGGCATAGAGAAAGAAGGCAAAAATGAACTGAAAATGATAAAGGAAATGATGTATGCTGCTCAAAAAAATAGATGTGTGAGAAATCAGGAAGGATAAGGTAATGGAAAATGGATGCACCACGGGGATGATCAATCTGCTGTGAAGGAGGAATGCAAGGAAATATTTCAGGACACAAAAAGGGTTTTCTAATGATTTTCGTGTAGTAGCAAGCATCATGGCATTTGAGAAGCGGATTTTACAAGCTGGCAACAAAACATGGGCTTTTCTGAAAATTTGTGTGATTCATGAAAATCACTTCAGCATGGAATGCGTGCATCTTCGTTCCTGCAATTAAGCTTTGCACTGATCCTGTACTCAAAACTTTGTGAGAGCATCGTAAAATGTAAAATTTAAATACAAATGAGAGAAAATTTAGATAAAAATAAAGTGTGGTGGTACCTGTCACATTTCCAAGCATAGTTCCTTCGCTTATTGCTGACAAAGCGACTTGTGAAAAACAAATCGTTAAGCATGTTGATTGTTTTTAGCATTTAGAAAATGTCCATTTGCAATGTTTGATTCTGTTTTTTTTTGTTATGTTTTAATTGTTTTATTGTTGTAATAAAATAAACAAAGTGTAATTTTGATTCGCAAAGGAAATAAATAGACCAAATAAACACTCTGATCAAGCCTGTGTTACCACCAAATTTCAAATCGTGGCTCGTGTAAAAATTTAGATTTGTACGTTTGAATTTATTCATGATATTGCCGACAAACCTGTGAAAGATATCATCTCCAGCAGCAAGGGAGTCAACGTCTTCAACTTTGTATGAGTATGCAATGGCATTCCGTAAAATAAACTCTGAAGTAGTCCGACTAGTTTATAAATGGAAAAAAGAACCACCTACCACATAGACAAAGCCCATGAAAAGATGATGAGCCTTCAAGCCGTGTTGTGCCGAATTTCACCACATATATCGTACCAGATTCTTTGGAGTCCCTAGATTACAATGAAGCAGTCGACAACTAAGTCTGGCATTTGGATAAGACAAAAAACATTCAGCGACTTCTCTTAATGAACCTTTGTTGATTTTAGGGAAAGCTCACAAAGTATCTGACCAAATTGTTGGAGATTTGTAGCGTTTTCCAGTTCAGCCATATTTGAATGAGAAAACCTAGCCAACTTATGGACGTATGGGAGGATGCCCTGAACATGGAAAGGCAGACAGATTGGTTGCAGCTTGTTTTTATTCCCAAAGATGGCACAGCGGTATGTAAACCTGCTAAAAAAATTGACCCTGTCACAAGAGGATTGTTCGCAAAGACGAGACTACATCAAGTCTCTTCTACCTCCGAGATAAGCTGGATAATGACAGCAAAGGATTCTGGAAAAGTTCCCCTGTGCTTATTACTATAGTATCCCACTAACAAATATATGTTCGAAAAATATTATCCATAGATTGAGCAGCTGCCCGGTGGTAGGGGACCTTTCTTATCAACATTGCACAGGCAGTTCATTAGCCATGCAAGTAAATCAATCCTATCAAGCACTGTCCATTGCGCTCGTTCAATGCATACTGGTTTCGTAAGGTTTGACAGTAGTGATGACTTCTAGGACATGCTCACAGCTCTATGTAGGCATCGAAAATAAATAAGACAATGGGTCTTGTATCAGATAGTTGTCTCCCAAATGTTGATGCTGATGGTCGTATTCCTTGGACATTTTGGAAAACTATTGGAATCCAGTCGATAATGTAGCTACCTATCTCATGTTGTTTCAGGTATCGCTATCTGAACCAGATCTAGAGTGTTATGGAAAAAGGAGAGGCTGCGCTCTTGAGGATCACGAAGAATACAAAAGAAGGATCCGTGGGTTCAAATTGAATCGATATGGTGAATCAATGTAGTAGGAAATCGGCATGAATGTCCATATGGGTTTCGTGTAAATTGGCGTGGCTCGAGTTACGAAATGCGTGATGTTGTAAGCATTTGGAATCTGAGTTCTTTGATTAACGTGAAAACTAGAGGGAAACGATCTTGCACTTGCATGATGAGGCTGACGATAGTTTGTTTCTGGTGCACTACTGAACGCCTCCATGCACCTATCACCATGCACTAGATCGTTATGTGACTGGCACTGAAACCTGGGGCAAGACAACTGATGAGCCCAATAAAGAAGATGAATATGTTTCATGATGCAAAAATTGTATAATTGTGAAAAACTTTTGTTCACCATACGCATCAAGAATGGCCGATAGAAACTTGGTGGCCTGCTAAATGAAATTGCCCATGTTGCGTCTCAACATACTCCTAGTATCGAAATCGCTCCAAGCGGATGGATAAGATAGAGAAATATTTTTAGAAAAGAATACAGGCACTTTGGGGCCGTAGAATACTGTATTTTGAACAAAGATGTCGCCCCTCCATGATTCGGACTTGGAATTTGGACTTGGAATTTGTGCTAGAGGTGAGCACAGCAGCAATTATGATTGCATTTGAGGGACTAGTGAGCAGAAGGACAAAAAACAAAAAAATAGGCCTTGACACGCAGGCTCTTCAACGATGGATATGGAGACAATGACCCTTTATCCAGATTTGTGAAATGCTAGGAATTGCATCAAGTTCTTTATGCGTTTTAGGCCTGTTGGAGTCATCGCTGAAGCAGATGGGAGCATAGACATTGTTTGGATTGATATTTCCCATTTCATTATATATGTCAACTTCCAAATCATTGCAGACAGCTGCATCGAAATTTGATTTGCTGTAGGTGTGGATTATTTTCTCATAGAAATCATCCTATATCAATGCATGTGGCCATGGATACAGAAATGTCCCAATATAGTCTGTCTAATTGATACAGAGGTATGAGAATAGGCGTAAGGAGTGTTGACCAGCTTAGACAGAGAACAAAAAGAGTTTGCAAGAGTGACTCACTTACCCAAGAGCCGATAAGCAAAGCAAGAGGGACGGCAACAAGAAAGCGCAATCATAATAGTAAGCAACAGCCACCGCTACAGGCACACAAGCAAAAAAATCTAACTCACTTAAATAGCGATGTGTGAACAACGTGCTTGATGTTAGGCAAGTGGCAACGGCATTACAAGCTGTTCAACGCGCAGCTACATCCATGGAAGTAGCAGGCTGTTCAACGCACAGCTACACTCAAATGGATGTTCAACGTGCAGCTGGCAAGTAGCAATATTGGGATGAAGAGGTCGTCAATATTTATAGATATGGTTGGTGTTATTTGAAACACAACGACAAGAGACTTGTATGTTCAGTTAGGGTTGGGTGTGCTCCTCAATAAGCAGCGGGTGGACGTATACCTGGCAGCTGCAGGTTTAAACTTCATAACATGGCCACCAGAAATGCCTATTCATTTCAAGTCCACGCGATTCAATCTCAGTACAAAACTACGTATGTACCGTATTCAAAGACAGAGTGAATATGGGTCATGGGTCTCATCGTCCATCCTGATCGTGTTTCTTTAGTATTGCACACTCTTCCACATGTTATAATGTCGGCACGTTTGATATTTGAGCAAGGTGCATTCGAATTTCAGGCACAATAGTTGTTTTGTTGCATGCAGTGTCGGTTGAACTGAGCATTGGGTACATCAACAAGATCGGTCTCTTCATAGGCGAGGGCCTTTCCCAAAATCACAGCTCTCGATCTTACAAAAAATGACGCCATTTGTAGAGTATGTCTAGGGATAATTGCCCCGATCCTTTTCATTAGAAAATAAAAAACCTTTGGGATGTGTCGCTTGTATCAAAAAAATAATATATATATTTCATAGAATCCAGCAACACAACAACACAAAGATAATCCATGTAAAAATGCAATCATTTAAAAAGACACCTGTCCACCCCTACTAATGCATGATCGATTGGACAGTCCGGCATGAACGATGTTTCCCTACCAGCATTTAGGGTTATCTCATGAAGCCAATACCAAGTTGTTTAAATAGCAACGACTAGACGGAGAGGAGCTGGCCAAAAGCCATGCATCTGTTATCCTTGATGAAGGACCATTGCGATTCTCCCCAAGCCTAAAGTGGTCGATCAACAAATGTGGAACAATATGAAAGGCTCCGTCCAAGCTTCAACAGATGAGAAACCTTCTTTGTTTGTTGGTCCAAATTGGTATGAGAGGATTTTGCGAAGTGCAATAGGTAATTCATCGGACTCAGGCTCGGGCATACGTATGCAAGAAGATAGTTAGCCAATATGAAGAATAAAGCTACGCGTGCTGTGCATATATTACTGGCAGAATAGAGAAAACGGGAAATAATCCATGGCCATCGTAAGGATTGAAAAATGGGTACAGGCACATATTTAATTTCATCCATTATGATCCAACAGTGCGAATGAGATGGTGGCAGGGCAAAACCAAAAGGTGCTGTTAGGAACTTCGTCAATCTTGCTATTCCGTTTATCAATAATTATGTTCATAATGGCAACATATTTTTGAGATGGGAGGCATGGCTATTGAGGTGGACGACCAGGTTGGAAGATATAAAAAATGATATGCATGTGGCGTCATAACCTAAAAAACCATATGCGCCTGTTTGAATGCCAAAGTCGGCCCAAGAAACCGGAGGTTGCTCGTACAAACCTAAACTCGTCAATCGCTTGAAAGTTGCATGCAGTAGTTTGTGTAGAGGTTGGAAATATCACTATCTTTGTCCCCTATTTATTGCCAATCCGTTACGTGTTTGTTTTTATTAAAAACAAATGAAATCAACTGCATTTTGTAGTTTTTAGCCTCAAACATCCAACGATATTTCTTAAACCAGAGCTCCTTTTTCAAAACGAATCATGCTCTAACCAAATTGATATGCTGGGAGAAAAACCCATGTGTCATATTTTTTAGATGCACTTACATTAGCACAAAAATCGAAGTGAAAGTTGGCTGTTCAGGATATTTCGCCCAGAAAATCTGAGTTTGATGATTTCTCTCTATCTCAAAATCCGTGTCATAACTTTTCGAATTGTTTCTATGGGAACCTAATCTGCAAAATCCATGTTTCAGATTTTCCAGATTCATTTTTGTTTGGTCAGAAATTATACTGTTTTGATGTTGCAAGCTATGATAGGGGTGTAACAGCAAACATTGCAGGGTGTAACAGCAAATTCAAATGTGATTTTCTCACAAACGGTAAATCGGATTGGGCTGAAATTTTACATACAGGTTTCTATGGTCTGAATGCTTCTACAGAAATTACCATCGCAGTGATTGTTAGCACCATCGCTGTTACAACAACTACAGAAATGGTTTGGCCAACAAGCTTCACACAGTTTCAGCCATATAGTTGTAGCATGGAGTGACAGCTACAACCTAGAATTTTCAAAGAATGAATGTTTCATTTTTCATCTGTGTTGCAGGTTATAATTCAAGGGGTTTTGCGGCAACTTAAACCAGAAACTATTGCAGCAGGAAACACATTTTTGCACAATTAAATGGAATTCAACTAACCACACAGTTCCAGCATTCGTTTGTGCAGACCATTTTTTTTTTTTTTTGTTAAATTTTCGTTTTGTTTTTGTTGTACATCCTAACGAAACTAGTGTTTTATTGTTTTGCAGATCGGAGGAGGGACGCACAAAATGTCTATGCGTAAAATTTTATTTTCTATTATATATATATATATATACACATATATATATTTTAAAAATTAACAGATTAAAAAAACAAGAAGAATGCGACAGTGCTGCTCTTACAACAGCTGTTCCAGTAGCACATTTTTATTCCTAATTTGTTTCATTTTGCAAATGGAGTTAAACTGTTTTACAAATTAAATATGAAATCAACTAGGCATGTTTGCAAAACAGTAATGTATTCATTCCTGAAAAATTTAAAGGCATCCTACTTTCTGATCCTCGTGATCACACGAAGCGCGGAGGAGAGCATACTTATTCAACACTAAAGAAAATATGAAAATGAAAGCAGAAACTGAAAATGAAATCCTACCTACTCTATTCTAATTGAAATTTAAAAATCAGTTACGTGTAGTCAAATTTCCATTGGAGCCATGCATGCAATAGTAATAAAAATTTGTTCTCTTTTAATTTCACAAAAAAAAATAATTGGAAATATAGATGAACGTGCGAAATTTGCTGAAACTCTAAATTAACAAAATAAAAACTAAATGCGTCTAACCTGGTGCGTGCTTGAAACCATTGTTCGATAAGACTTTCATAAGCGCAATTCACCTCGCTCAGATCATGTTGCAGCTCCTCATTATCTTCATCGATTTGCTGTTCTGATGCATAAGAATTCTCATTCGTTGGTGGAGGAGTAATTAAGCTCTCGGCCGCTGTCAAGATCTCTTCCTCGTGAGAGGAGGAGATCCTGACTTTTGCAAGGATCTGAGTGAGTTGGTCCAAGATGATACTCATGGTTAAACCATATTGTAAAAGGGATTCTTACAGCACCCAAATCAAAATCTGAAAATCACTCTTGCTGAAACACATGAAAACCTCTTCACAGTTGCAAAAATTGAAATTGCATAAACATGCTTGCAGAAAGTGGAATTTACGCTAATTTGCAGAAATTGAAAGTCACACTTGCAGAAATTGAAATTTACGCTAATTTGCAGAAATTGAAATTTACTCTAAATTGCAGAAATTGAAATTTACGCTAATTTGAAGAAAGTGAAAGTCACACTTGCAGAAATTGAAATTTACACTAAATTGCAGAAATTGAAATTTACGCTAATTTGCAGAAATTGAAATTTACTCTAAATTGCAGAAATTGAAATTTACGCTAATTTGCAGAAATTGAAACACACCCTATCACTCTTGCATAAAAAATAAATTGATACCTCAATCCCTTGTGCTTCCCCGGCAATGGCGCCAAAATGTTAGGCAAAAATATGTCGTAATAATTACGTTGCAGTACAGTTGCCCAACTATTTACTTGTCAACCCGTGGTACGTAAACTGACGAAGCATGTGCACTGTTTGTGCAGGACTGAAGTAGATCTAATCTAACTTAATATAATTTGCTGAAATCAAATTAATCTAGGAAAGCATTGAAACACTAACTAGGAAAGCATGAAATTGCGTAAGGGAAATACAACATGTGAAGAGTTAACAA
>LPNX010809323.1:0-61080 GCA_001517045.1 Pseudotsuga menziesii
ATCCCAAATCTATCAAGGACCCCACGAATTAGCAAGGGCACATGGGCAAGCTAAAGAGTGGTCAAATGGCAGCTCATACATGCAAAATCATGGAGGAATGAATGGAGGAGGAAGAGGCAACAAAGCTGATTCACCTCACCTAGTCTTGCTTTCATATGTGCCTTAAAACACTGAAAAAGCAGGGAATAAAGCAGAAAAAGCAGATGGGCGCCTAGGAGGCCAGGAATAAAGCAGATTTGATTCCTAAATCTCTCAAGGGCGCTACATGAGTCAAAGATGGCAAGTTTGACCTCTATGGATAGGCAATTAGCAACTTGCACATGGTGGGACTCATGTACTAGGCAAATAAGACAAAATAAATGAAATAATGTCTAAGTGGGTAAATACTATGGGTTGATTATTCTAACACATATATGTGATCCCATAGTATCTTCTTAGAAATGAATGAGGCCTTTTTTATCCCACCCCTCGTCGTATTTGACATGCCATACTTCTACCCATGGTTCTCTGTCATGGCCTACCCATCTCCACCATAGATTGGCCTCACTCACTATACTAACCTTCTCAAGGTCTTTGAGGCCTAAGCCTCCATGATGCTTTGGTGTATAGACCACTTCCCAATTCACCAGGGGCTGTTTCCATTTTTCATTGTTTCCACTCCATAGGAAATCCCTTTGCATGTTCCTAATATTTTTCAAGATCGCTTTCAGGGCCACCAAGGTGACTTGAAGATAAGTCGAAATTGCCTGAAGGACTGATTTCACCAACACCATTCTACTAGACAAATTGAGGGGCCTCGAGGTCCAGTTCATCAGGATTTTTTTCATGTTGTCGAGAAGTTCCATCCAGGAGCCTCTCTTCTCTAGTGAATTCATTACAGGTGTTCCCAGATATTTGGATGGAAGGGAGCTCCCCTGAAAGCCCATGATTCTACAGATGTTTTTTCTGGTAATTCTAGGCATATTGAACAAGAAGACCTGATATTTTTGACCAACACTCTCCAACCCTGATTCTTTTCCAAAATCCAGTAGACATTGCTTAAACCTCTTGGCTTCTTGGACTGAAGGGAAACCCATTAGCATCATTTCATGCACGAATTGTTGGTGAGTTTATTTGGCCACTAATGAGTCAATTCTAAGTCCCATGAGTCAATTCTAAGTCCCATGAGTCAATTCTAAGTCCCTATCCCTCTGCCATTATAATAAAGAGGAAAGGCGATAAGGGATCCCCTTGTCTAATCATCCTTGAGGGTTTGAAATTGCTGGAGGGTACTCCATTTACTAGAATGGAAAATAAATCTAATGTTACTAAGTTCATTATCTAATTGACCCAATCTCTTTGAAACCCAAAATCTTCGAGCATGCTTCTAATGAATTGTCAGTTAAGCTTATCATAATCTTTTGCGATGTCCAGCTTTACCATCATACCTGGCACTTTTTGAGATTTTATGGAATGGAGAAATTCATGGACTAGAATGATACCATATGTTATATGCCGAACCTCCACAAACCTTGATTGTTCTAAGGAAATTAGATCTATGAGGAGGGGATTTAATCTATTTGCAATTACTTTGGTAGTAATTTTGTAGATGACATTGCATATGCTTATAGGATTGAATTTGTCTGCGGATTCATCCCCCTCACATTTTGGAATGAGCATGATAAAGGTTGCATTGAAAGTTGGAAACATCCTTTTGGAGACCCTAGAGTCTTACACAATCCTCCAAACTTCCATCTTGATTAGATCTCACAATTGGCGAAAATAGTTGACTGTAAATCCATCTAGGCCTAGGGTAGTTCCTTCCTTCATCTGAAAAAATGCTTCCTCTTCCTCAAGGAGGGTTATAGGTTTTGGCAGGAGATCATTTTGATCCTGGGTGACCAGAGACGGTATGAACCAGGTAATTTGATCAATGTCCTCACTCTTGTCCTACATTGGTTCAGACATTATCTCATAAAAATGTTAGTTCAAGGAGGTCTTTATTCCTTCCATGGTTTCCACCCGTTATCCTCTACCATTCCTTACAAAAAATATTTTCTGTTGCATCATGTTTTGGATGACTGAGTGCTCGAAAAATTTCGTATTTCTCTCCCCTTCTTCAACCTTTGGTTCCTATATTTCTGCCACCATATAAATTCATCTTGCTTTTCCCTCTGCTCTAGTTGTGAACAAAGTCTGAATTCTTCCATTTGCAAATTGTTATTGTATCCTTCATTCATCGCAATGTATTGGATCTCCTGGATGCAAGATTTGGTGAGCTTTTTATACGTGAAAATATTCCCAAATTCTTCCATGTTCCATTTTTTTTATTATATTTTTCAACCCTTTCAGTTTTTGCTGAAACTTGTACATGCTCTGGCCTTCATCTTTGCTTAGTTCTTCCGACCAAGTTCTGATATTTTCATCGAAATATGGATGTTTTAGCCAGGACTGTTTGAATCTAAAGGGTTTTTGGAACTGAGATCCCAACCCACTCCACATCAATTCTATGGGCCAATGGTCAGATCCAACTCCTGGGAGAGTGGCTGAGTACATTTCACTACCCAGATCGGTAATAGATTCCGAGACCAAAAATCGATCATGTTGAGAAGCAATGTGCCTTTCCCCCATATGTTTGTTGTTCCAAGAAAACCATCCCTCTCATGGGATGATATCTACTAGTGTTAGTTCGTCAATGGTGTCTCAAACGTTTTCGCACTCTTCCTCCATCCTACGTTGACCATGCTTTTTCTAATCCAAAGAGATGATAAGATTGAAATCACCCCCAACTATGCAGTGAACACCGGGCGCTTTCTCCTGAACCTTTCAAAGAGACTTCATAAATTCCCTTCTTTCACCACACTTATGAGGTCCATATACATTCATAATCATTCCTTCAACTGAAAATAATACCACCTTAAAGTCAGCAGATAGGAGATATATGCTGCCATGGAATCCCCCTAAGCTAACCCTAGTAGGGCCTCATAAGATCCCTAGACCTTCTAAATAACCTCTTGCATCAATGCCTAACCCCTCACTTCCCTTCCATATTTTCTTATGTAGTTCCTCAATCTAAGTTGTCGGGAATTTAGTTTCTTGAAGGTAAACTACGGCCAAATTTTTTTGCTTGATCTTTTGACTTTGTATTTTTACTTTACGTAGGTTGTTCAAGCCCCTAATATATGGAGATAAAATATTCACTGGCGGACTTATAGGCCTAGCATTGCCTTGATGATCAGGTACTTTCCTGACTCAACCAATTGCCTACTTGCTTTTGTAACTCTATTTTTGTTCGATTTCCTCCCAAACTTCTTGGTGGGTTCTTCGAACTTACTTTTCATCTCCTTATGGGAACCTACGGTTATCCCAAGTTCATTTGAGGCTCAGGCTCTAAGGATGGCTTCTTTTAGCAGGATTACATGTTCCTGTGGGATATATCCCTTTCCTACATCCGCACATGCTTTCTCTATGCCTTCCAAATCCATATATTTAATGTCCATATCCTCTTCTTCCTCTATCATTTCTCACTCCTCCTCTTTTTGTTTTCCTTTGATGGTCTCTTCCTCCATTTGGGTAACTGCTCCATTTGTTTCCTAGGGGATTTGGTCTGATTGCTTACCCTTTGTATGATTGTCCATAGTTTCCTCTGGGAGGTCTTCTAGTATCTCGAATTTATTTGACACCATTGTCTTCATGTGGACTTCCTGATTCTCCTGATTCTTTGGGTGGTTCATGGGACAATCCCTAGATAAATGACCATATATGTGACATATTCGGCAGGAAAAGGGGATCTGCTCATAATATAGGGTTTGCACCCATTCCTCATCTTCCCATATAATTCGGATTGCTTCTGGAATTTCTTTGGTCAGATCCATCTAAACAAATATCCTTGCGTATGTCATGTATCTTTGGATCTGAGTTTGCTCCTATATTTTTATGACATTTCCCATGGAATTCTCCAGATCCTCTAGTATTTCTAAATCCCAATATTCCTTAGGAAAGGAGTATAGTATGATCCACACGGGTGCTACTTTCATGTGTTCTTTGTCCAAAAAAAAATACTCTTTCCATGGTCTTAGAAAGATGCTTACCCCAAATAGAAAAAATACGGACCCCCATCCAGGACTTTGTTCCTATCTTCTAAGTTGATGAAAGAAATGGCGAAGAACCCCTTGGAACCTAGCTAAAGGTCATAATGCCCCTTAGGTTTCTAGGAAGAGTTGATCCACCAAACTAGGGATTTTTCAACGACTTTAATCCCACAAATTTGCCAATCAACTCATGGTCTAGCATATACTAGATATTTTCCCTGATCTTGGATTAACCTGCATGGTCGAAATCATGGCCACTGTAGGCATGCACTGCTCCGGCTTCCGAACCATCGATTTTCCATCCTTATTTAAATCTAGATCAATTGGGATGTTCCCGATCTGTAGTCCAGGTTTTCCCAAAACCAAGGAGGCTCCTCCGCCTCCCCCATTACCTTCTACCATACCTCCATGAGACTTCCTTCCTCCAATAAACCCCGATTATGCCTTCCTCCTACAATCTCCTTGAAAAATATCCAAGGAGGCTCCTTCGCCTCCCCCATTACCTTCTACCATACCTCCATGAGACTTCCTTCCTCCGATAAACCCCGATTCTGCCTTCCTCCTACAATCTCCTTGAAAAATCTCCAAGTATGAAATTATCCCCAAATTAATTAGTTTTAACCAAAAGTAATCATTTAATTTTTTTTGTTTTTGTTTTTTCATATAAGTTTTTCCATCTTTACAAGACTAAGTGGTTGGTTGTGCCTATCCACATTCACCCGCCACTTTTCCACTTTACTTGTGGTTGTGTTAGTTATTAAATCATTAAACAATTTTTATAAAACTATTTAAACAAAAAAAATCTATTATATAAAACATCACTGCTTTGAAACTACCGGTAAGCATCATTTTACTATTATTATAATATTGTTTATGAAAATAAAAATTCATTAAATCACCCATCATAATTGTTAAAAAAAAATAGAATTATACCTTATATCCACCATCCTATCCATAAAAGATGGAATGCAACACTGATATTTTCTTACCTACTTTATGGAGGAATATACTTTTTTTACATATGGAGACACACCGAAACCCTTAGGTACTTCCCCATTGGATTTGACCCCGAGACCTTATGCTAGCATAAGTATTTATATTTTATAGTTTGACTTTGAAGTAACATACCTCCCTCACACAATTTCCGTGAAAAATCTCCAAGTCTCAAATTATCCCCAAATTAATTAGTTTTAACCAAAAGTAATCATTTAATTTTGTTTATTAAACTTTGACTAGTTCATAATAAATTAAAAACAAATTATTAAAATAGTATTTATGACTAAAGGGATTAAGATATTAATAGTATTTATGTGATAGGCATTTAGATATTATCTCACATTTTGGACTTGCTTGAGCGGATCAACAAGATTAACCCAAGTGTAACAAGTGTACATAGGGTTAAATGCATCTTGATTAATATCTAAATAAGGTTCCCTTCAAGGATGGTTAAAGAAACATGTAACAATTTGTTTTTTTTTCTTTGTTTATTAAACAGATTATCTTTACAAAACTAAAACATAACTATTTTGAAACTACCATTAAACATCATTTTACTATTATTATAATATTGTTTATGAAAATAAAAGTTCATTACATCACCCATCATAATTATAAAAAAATAGAATTATGTCTTATATCCACCATCATATCCATAAGAGAATTATTTTAGTATCCTAGTGAGGCCCACCTGGGGTCAAATCCCCTCTCTCAACCACTTGAGGTAACCCACCGGGCTTCAATGATCTCTTATATAAAGGCTATTGACCGTTAAGATGAAAGTATGTCCACCTTACATTTTATTTGATGTAGATTTTTCTTACTTCTTATACTTTGTACTGAGAGGTTCCTGGGATAGTTTTTGTGTTGGAAGAGTTCTTTATAGTTTTTTCCTGCCTCGGAATAGTTTTTTTAATAAATTTTCAGTTCTAGGATATCTTTTCTCTAAGATATCCTTTCTCTATTAGTATTAGGATATATTTCTTCTTCTTAATTTACAATTTATTCTATGGATAGTCAAGGAAAAAAATTTCTAAATAAACTTTGAACAACTCTCTAGAAAAGCTACCAAGCTGACTACGAAATCTGAGGCCAATCTGGAAGGTTGTCTAAGCAATCTGCAGAAGCAAAAAAGTAACCCCTGCAAAAAACGTAAGCTTGAGAATGGACTTGTGAGACTGAATCCGCCTTGGGATGAATGTCAACTGAAGCTAAAGTCCCTTTAAGATCTATGAAAGCTGCAGTTCCTTGGATATTACCACGTGACACAAAAGATTTGATAGATCTGACACAAGAGTTGGGCTATGAGAAAGGTGGAAAAAAGTAGAAAAAAGTTAATTAGTGTAAATATTTTGAAGGTGTCATTAGATTGTAAATCAAACTATGTTAAAGGTATGCTGGCAATTATGAGGGAAATCAATCTATGGAAAAAATCGTGTCCATTATTATTTGACAACATTCAATAGTGTGTCTGAACTAAATTTTTTGACAAATGCTACTATTGAATTGTTTTTCCATATTTATTCCATATTTATTGATTGATTTATACAAGACAATGAATCTTGTTCTCAAATTTATAGTGCTTCTTTGCTGTTTGGTGTTTTTATATATGTCTAAATGAAATAATTAAAATATTTAAAAGGCATGTGTTAGCAGCAACATTACCACCCGTTTAGGAATAAAGAAAAGTAAATTTATGATTTGCAGCTGCACCTCTAAGAATGTTAACCTGAGTGTTTGAATGCTATAAATTGCAAACAAGATATTTAGCTGAAGAATAAAAATTGCAAACAGGAGATCTAACCACAACAATGTTGCGTTGCTGAATTTGGTTCAATCCTTTTTTGATACCCATTGATAAAACGAAAGGTAAAGTACAGAACATCAGCAAATCCAGATGCCCTGAGCATGCTCAATGAAGTAAGGTGGCAGATTTCATGTGGAATCTCTGTTAAACTACTACATTCATTTAAATCAAACTAAACACCTTGAGATTTTTAAGCTGTCCAATCTTAGATCGCAAGGATGGTAGACGTTCACAACCATTAACATACAAAAATTGAAGGGAAGAAAGATGGCATATCTGTTCATACAAAAATTGAAGGGAAGAAAGATGGTATATCTGTTACGTCAAATCCTGGATCTCGGAGAGATTACTTAAACTGAGAACTTCAAGCTATTTTAGTTGTCCAACTGACGATGTGATTGAATTCATTTTGTTGTTGCCTACCAAATCTAGAAACTTGAGAGACATTAGGCTGACTAGAAATATTGACGGAACTTCTTTAATTTGTCCCAACAATCAGCACTCTGCAATAGAATTAGATAAGAAAGTTTTATGGCATTTCAAAGGTTTAAAGCCAGCCATGGCCATACCCACGACCTCCATCGATGGCCAACTTAGAGCTTATGCAACCAACTCGTGGTGCGTATATTACAATAGAGTTACATTGTGTAAGAATTGTATTATTATATTATTAGGATTCGGGCTTGTATTAACTCTTTCTAGTTTGTTGCAGGAACACATTCCATTCAGGATATCTTTAGAGCCAACTCACTAGGTATGCATAATTCTTTGCTTCTTGCATTCTATGGGAAAGCTTGATGTTCATCCCTTTGATTCGACCATGGGTTCTCATGTATAAGTTTGTTAACTCTCCTATGTAACCTCAGTATAGGCCCCGTGGTGAAGGCCATATAATTATCCAGTTTGTATTTGAGCTATTTGAGCCTTCAGTGTCATTTATAAAACATTTTAACATTTTATTGACTCTATTTACGATAATATATAAATTATCAATGTGAAAGGAACCCTTCTCTTGGATTTTCAATTCACATTTTACAACTGTTATCAATGGAACAATGTTGTCATTTTCTTTATGATATATGAATACTTACTTAATATGGGTGAAACCCCTCTTGTGGGTATTTGAACCTAGTTATTTTCTACACGTATATGTTGTATTAAAATGGATTGTTTGTTTATTTGAAATGGATGTTCCCCTCTTCCCATGAGACTCAGGGTTTGTGATTGTTTAGCTAGCAATTATAGTACAATGATTTGTTTCCTTACATCTCTTGTATTTTTTGTTTAACATTATCATACCATTGATTATTGGACCTCATAAAATCTATTTTTAGTATTTAAGAAATAAAAAAGTTGTATCCATCCTAAGTAATATCATTATCATTTGGGTTGGGTTCAATGGCACATTTTAGAAACCATAATAAAACTCCTCTAGATACTTGAGATTAAGTACATAAGGCGGACCAATGCATCTTCCAAGATGTAGACCTTCGACAAAACAACCCCTACCAAAACTCACCACCTATGGTACTTTGATCCTTAGGATTGGTGCTTAGCTTCAATGTGGCTTGCTGCTTGGTTATGGGCTCAATTATAACCTTTGATATGTTTAGACAAATTGTTTAATTGATTGAGTGGGATAAGCCATAAATTTTATTATGATTTATTTTGAAATAGAATATAGGATGTTTATACTATAAAAACTACTCAATCTCTCTTTCAGAAAACATAACATCCACATAAAACTAACCCCTCATTTACAACATAAAAGTTGCAGGGAAAGCAACTTCCCGCCTCTCACAACATGTACAAGAAGCAATTTCCCATGACTTGAAATCCAAAGTGGGGTGAAAAATAGATTCCAATTTTTGGATGCCATGCCATTCGCTGGTATCTTTAATAATATGTGAGGAGTCATGTTGATATTATTCCGTATACATCCTATATACTGGTCTATGTCTTCATCTGTAAGCAGCAATTTCAATGTTATTTATAAGATATAAGCACAATAACATTTCTTAAAATGTCTTTACAAGTTTGACTAAATCCTAGTTATCTCTCTTGTAATTAATGAGTCCAAAATGCTAGATAGACAATCATTATATTATATGGACAAGTTTCATTTCACTACTTAAGGAAATTGCTAAGTATTATCTGATATTTGTATTTTTTATCATTACATTATATGGAAAAATTTTATTTGGATGTGTAAGGAAATATATGAGTATTATCTAATATTTGATTTATTTTTGTAATATTATATTTTTCTAAATGGATTTAATCCAATGATTAAGAAAAGGTGATCACATCTTCACTGTTCATTAGAAACATTCTTAATTCTTCAATGAATTAAACACAACAATGTCAATTTGTTGGAATTAAGTGGTCATTCCATGTCTTAACTGTCAACTTTTCTTACTCAATGCTTTATTTAATCATGGAATAATATTTGATTCGAAGAAGAAACTTTTACAATTGTATTTAGCGTTTTGAAGTTCGAATAATATTGCAACTATTATTGTTAACATTATGTATCTTGTTTGTTAGCATTATACTATTATTTTATTTATCATTTTTTTTGCTTAGAATGAGATACATTAGGGCTCTTGTTTGTTACAGCTTGATAATATGATATAAAGGGGGTGTTAAAAATGGGTTGATAAAAAAGGATACCTACAATATCTGGAGAACCTAGGGGTTTTGTTAATTGGAAAGGTATATTGGGTGGGGGGTTCAACAATAAAAATTTTAGGAGGAATTTTCCAATATTTAGTAAGATTAGGGATATTCTTTAATATCTTGTGAACGATCATGCTATGTACAAATTTCACTAAGTGAACCCTTTGTGCCCAAGTTGAATCCCTAGAGAATAGATAAATAAACCCTCAAACATCAGCAGGTCCAAAAATCACTAACAACAAAAAGGAGGAGGAAATAAAACAATAGCAAGGACCAACCTCTATGGCAAAAAAAGGAAAAGCATCCCAAAATCAAAGGAAATCCCCACCATGCATATCCACGTGGAAGGCTTCTGAGCACACATTCAACACATGAAGGACCACGATCTCATTAGTAAATTTGTTGGTATATGGACCTCATAGAAAGCCCTATTTTGGTGGATCAACATTACTTGGAAACCTAAAGCACACTTCGACCTACACTTAGGAGCAAAAGATTCTTTACAGTAGTTTTTCTGAATCTTGAGGACATAAACCATATATTTGAGGAAGGGCCATACTTCTTCAACTCACTTGGCCTCTTTTTGAAACCCTGGAAGGAGAGATTCATCCTAGAGAAGGAAGATCTCACCTTCGTCCTGATATGGATTAGGCTATACTCCCTCCCCTTGGAGTACTAACATGTGAGCATTCTGAAGGATATAGGAAACACAACAGGAGAATTTGTAAAGATATAATAACAGATAAAAAAATGAGATACACCTCTTATGCTCGAATCTGCATTTAAAAGGATATAACGAAAGACTTACCAAAAGGGATAAACCTAAGCTGGGATGATGAGGACTGGTTCCAATCCCTCGAATATGAGAAAATAACCTTTACATGCATACATTGTCATGAGCATGGGAACCTATTCAGGGAATTCCTAGAGAACAACCTAAAAAAACAATAGAAGGGTAAAGATGTCAGGGATGTGGATGGCTTCACCAAGCTTGCTGGGAAAAAAGGATGACAAATAGGAGTCAAGGGCCAGAGTTAAACAAAAAAATCATCTCAACTAACACATTTGATGCTTTGGATTCGAAAATAGTGCAAGACACCCTAGAGAAACAATATTGACACCTTGAAGATCCATCTATACCCAACAAATCTATGGAAGTAGACAATGAATAAAAGCAGATATCAAAAGAATCAAACTGAGAAATGGACTCGATGGAGGAGTATCAGGACGATATGGACATTAGAGATCTAGGTCTAGATGTATTGGAGAAAGCAGTTCAAGATCCGGAATAAGGAGTTATCCCATCCCAAAAGGTGGTGCTACTCAATGAGTCCATCATGAAAAATAAGAATGCTAAAACCCTAGGGGTAGGGATAAAAAACCCTAATGCAAAAATACATTAAACCATCAAAAAAGCAGGTGATGAAAGGAGCGGAAGAAGAATTAATCAACAAAGGATCAAGGATATTGGGGATAAATAGGTTTCTTTGGGGAAATTTCCAACCATAGAGGCTTCTTTTTCCCTACCCTGCAAGCCTTCGCAATGAAACTCACAACCTGGAACATTAGAGGCTGCAGTGCACACCAGAAAAAATGATTGTTGTGTAGGAAATAGATACTGAAAATCCTACGGTGGTGTTCACTCAAGAAACCAAATGCACTGAAGAATATTTCAAAAACACCACGAATCCATAGCTATCAATGCCAATGGACTTGTTGGAGGCCTTGGCATCATATGGAACCGTATGGAAATTCAACTCGTCAATTTCCTGGCAACCCGATACACAATCTCTGCGGACTTCCATATACTTGGTACAAGCCTCAGGGGAATCCTAAACAATTTCTATAGACCCTTCCCTATTTCTCCAAATAAATACTTCATTCACTCTTTGGAAAAACTAAGTCAATGGGTCAGGGAAAAAGACTAGATCATGGGAGGATATTTCAACGTCATCTCCAATATCATGGAGAAAAAAGGAGGAATTCTCTCCCTAAATCCTGCTGACATGGAATTCAATACCTTTATAAACGATCTAGCTTTGATAGACATAAGAACATAGTAATAACCTATTCACCTGGAACAACAAGCGCTCGGGAGATAGGTAGATCGCTTCAAGATTAGATCACTTCCTAATCTCGAAATCCATACTCTCTGGAGGTGCAGACATATAAACTCTCATTATATCGGTCGCATGCTCGGATCATTGGTTTATTAGTCTCCACTGGGACAAAATAGGAGATCATCTAAGGAGGCCCTTCAGATTTGATAAATTCTAGCTAACTCACCTTGAATTTAATCCTCTTTTGCAATAGTGGTGGAGTGAATTCCAACCTCCTATAGGCACTCTCATGTATAAATTCCAGTAAAAGATAAAATTCATCAAAGAGAGTTAAAATTTGGAATAAGGACCATTTCAGAAACATTCAGTTAGAAAAGAAGCAAATCGAAATCCAACTAGAGACCATACAAAGAACCATCATGAAAGAAGGATAGTGTGACTCATTAAAAATGGAGGAAAAGGAGCCCGTTGGAAGCCTTGGAAGCCAGATATTTACAACAGGAAATCCTATGGAAAACCAAATCTAGGAATCTTTGAATCAAGGAAGGGGATAGAAAATCATCTTTCTTCTTCAAAGTCACCCTATAGCATATGAAAGCCAATAGATTTGTTAGACTAAAAAATGACAATGGAATTGAGGTAGAGAAGTAGGAGGATCTTGAGTCTAGTATCACAAATCACTTCAAACATCTCATGAAAGAGCCCAACATAGACAAATAAGAAGAAAGGAGGGAAATACTTGTAAACATCTCCTCCCTGGTCACCCAAGAACAAAATGAACTCCTTCTTCTGCCCATTGAGATGGATGAGCTGGAAGAAGCAGTCAAGCAACTCAAAAATGACAAAGCCTCTGGACCAGACTGCTTCACAACAAATTTATTCCATTCATTCTGGTCCACCATCAAGTAAGAGGTCCTCTATATTGTTGAATACTCCCATAAAACTGGCAGCATCCTGAAAGCATTCAAATCCATGTTCCTCACTCTGATCACAAAAGAAAATGGATTGGACTCTGCTAGTAAGTTTCGATCCATAGATTTATGCAATGTAATTTTCAAAATTATAACCAAAACCATAACCAATAGGCTCAAGCCTCTTCTACCCAATCTCACATCCAAATGAGTAATCTGGATACGCTGAGGGAAGACAAATATTGAATGACATTATCCTTTCTCATGAGATAATACATTCTCTCAAAGCCACCAAAAAGGCTGGCATGTTAATCAAGTTTGAATTATCAAAATCCTTTCATAAGCTCAACTAGGACTTCATGAAGAATATGCTAATTGCGTTTGGCTTCTGTGATCATTGGATCAGCTAGATCCAAACCCTTGTATCCACCTCCTTCTTCTCCATTCTAGTGAACGACATTCCTTCTAAAACCTTTCAACCATCTTGTGGGATCAGACAAGGAGGCCCCCTTTCCCCCTTCATTTTTGTCCTCATGAAGGAAGGTCTAGGAAGCATTGTCAAGGCCAAATTCTAGAACCATAAACTCAAAGTCCTCGCCCCCTACCCGGCCTTAAAGCCTCAAAATCGTCAACAATTTGTAGACGATACCATGCTAATGGGAAGCTCCTATGTCCAGGGATCCAAAATACTCAAAAATAGTCTCAATACCTTCCTCTCAACCAGTGGTCTAGATATCAACAAAGAGAAATATCAGGTCTACTTTTTCAACACCTATCGGATCACCAAGTGAAAGATCCTCTGCATCCTGGAATTAATGGAGGGATCTTTACCTACCAAATATCTAGGAGCACCTCTAAATGACTCTATCACAAGAAAGATCTCCTGGACATATTGAATCTAAAACTCAACTCCTGTACCCACAAGTCCATAAACCTCCCTAGCCACCTCATGCTTGTCAAATTCATCCTACAAACCACACCCATGTTTTCTCCACTTTGGTCGCACCAAAGTCCATTCTCAAAAAACTCAGAGAATTACAACGCACATTCCTCTAGGGAGGTGCTGAAAATCACAAGAAATGGGCTTTAGCTAACTAGAACACTCTCTACACTGCAAATATTGATGGAGGACTCGACTTGAGAGGTCCTGACATCAGCAACCAAATCAACAATGCCAAGATCTGCTGGAGATGGATAACACATACCATGGAACCTTGGGCCCTTCTCTGGCATGCCAAATATGCTCCCTCCTGGACTAAACAAGATCTCATTTGTTTCAACTCCGACGTCGAAGGCTCACATATTTGGAACTTTGTACAAAGCAATTGGAGTCTCATACAAAACTACAGCTTCTGGGAGATTAGGAATGGGAATGCAACTAATCTTCTGCAGGACTCTTGGAACCAAGAAGGACCGTTAAGAGAATATAACAATCTATGAACACTATAAGAACAATTTGCACTAAAAAATGCATCCAAGATCAGTGATATGTGACAAGAAAATTCTATGGGAGAACATTTCAGAAAATGGAATAGATTTGAATGGTGGCAAGATCTAAGCCCTGCGAAAGATATACATTCTAACTTGGAATAATATGCAAATATTCTAACCAAGATTTTGTTGGATAGAATCATTCTAACCTTGGATAATATGCAAAGGAGAGGAAGCATAGGACCTTCTTGGTGAAACCTATGTAAATACAACGAAGAAACTATTGATAACCTCTTAGACGAGTGCCAATTTGTTGACAAAGTTTGGGAAGAGGGGGAAAGAATCTTCAGAAATTCTTCCAGAGTCAAGGGTATCCTGGACCTAACCATACAAAATTGGCCTCTCCAACCCTACAACAACATGCTCCTAAACAAAATATGGGAATTATTCCCAGGATTCATAGTTTGGGAACTATGGGTAGAACAAAACAATAGAATTTTCAACAATTGAAGAAGAAGTGAAGAGGAGGTCTAGAATATCCTAAAGAGACACAACATGGATACATTAAATCTCTCATCTTGGAAATATAAATACCTTAACGCCAATAGTAGTGAAACGCAAATATTTCATGATTAGGGAATCACCACCATTCCTGAATACATTGGCCCATCCAGAATAGAGATGATCCAAGTTAACTCTCCCAACCAGTGGCTTCCTCCCCCCCACAATACTTACAAGCTCAAATTGGATGGAGCCTCCAAAGAAAATCCAAGCTCTACGAGCTTTGGATGTCTCATTCGAAAGAATGACGAGAAAATTATGGGAGTCTTATGGGGATCTCTTGGAATCACTAAAAACAATGACACTGAGTTGGAATCGTTGCTGGTTGGCCTTGCCTGGGATATGGACATGAATTGGACACCCCTCATCCTAGAATGTGACTCCCTCCTTATCATCAATATGGCCACTAGGATTCAGGAAGGTTCTATAGGAAGGAAAGTGGCCAATAATTGAAGATTGGAAAGCAAGCTTGGAGCCCTTAACCTCATCCTCAAGGCAAACCATGTGCTCATTTTTCAACATGTAAAAATAAAAGAAAACAAACTTTCAAACAATAGTGCCAATAAAGGAGTTACCCATATTCTTACCATACAATGCTCTCATTGGGAAGACAACATCGAACCTAAAGAAAAATTCAAATGGGATCAGATTGCGACACAGGATTCTCCTACCCCATATGTGGGTGTGAGTATAAAAACCGACAGATGTCATGTGCATGTGAAAGATGATGGGTGTCAAGTGTATGACGAGAGGCCTCGAGAGGAGTGGGAAAGTGGAGAGATGGAAGGTACCATCCAACACTCCCCCTAGGAATAAAATATGTCACAACGATACAACTCAACGAAGGTAGACGGATTCAAAGCTATGGATCACCACAACAAATATGTTTGGCATATCACTGAGATAATGATGCATAGCTTGACCCTGAACTAGGTGATCCAACCGGTAATTCACAATGAGCGTCCTTCCTCTGTAGTGGTGAGTGTTGAGCATCCTCCCTATCTGATGAAGAGCCATGTGCATCCGGTCAAGAACAAGGCATGACATGCCCTTCTTCCCTCAATCTAGGCTACTAGCAAGTGCGCCATGCCTAATTCCAGAGCTTCCTTGCATTAGTGAGATTGAAAGAGCAATAGCAGGCTTCTATCCTGGAGATTTCTCAAAATTCAGGGCTATAGGCCTGACGGTCATAAATTTTCACACTTCCTTCCAAACGTAAGCTATAAGAAGACAAGGATGAAGCTTTGGCATTCCACCAAAGCTAAGCTGTTCCTGGGAAACACTACACTCAACTATTGTCTCAGACTGGGGTTATTAATTCTTGTAGCCTCGAACTTGAAGGTGCGAACCTTGCACATGGAGTCCAACTACAATGCACCTTATCACCAGCATGCCTTATACGATCTTGAGCACAAACCCCAGCACCAGCAAACCATGAAGATGACTTCGGGAGGAGATTGTAGTCAGGAGGTTGATTGGGAATCCCTCTTCCAAAAAGAGGCTCCTGCTCACATTCACAATTCAATTGCAGCCATGGAAGATGGAATTTTTGATGAATTCAGGCTCAGACTTGGGCATGATATCACCATGTCCAACTATTGGAGAGCACAAAACCCAGCACCAGCAAACCATGAAGATAAATTCGGGAGGAGATGGTAGTCAGGAGGTTGATTGGGAATCCCTCTTCCAAAAAGAGGCTCCTTCTCACATTCACAATTCAATTTCAGCCATGGAAGATGGAATTTTCGATGAATTCGGGCTCAGACTTGGGCATGATATCACCATGTCCAACTATTGGCCAGATCCATGAGAGAAAGAGAAACTTTCAGAGAGTGCATGAACCTCATGGTTAGCACCTTCAGAAAGGATGTTGATAAAGGGCTAATTCACATGAAAGTTCTCATGTAAGTATCTGAGCCCCCTTTCAGTAGTACACATAAGGATGATAAGGATGTCAGCTCCAGCAAATACCTAGAGGATGAGGATGAATCCTCCAAGAGGTTCTAAGTGCTCTGCGTTGTTTTGTCTTTCATTCTCCCCACAAGTCTCTCCTCCTCGTATGTCAACTTATAAAATTGTAATTTTTTGTCATCCCTCAATGATTGGGCAGCAGTAGTTATGTCTAGATGCTTGATATGGACCATTTTTCACACCTTGCTCAGGTGGTTCCATAGCCATGGCTTGAGTCCCTGTTTATGTAGCAAGCCTGATTATGTAACTCTCTTTTTAATATGAAGAAGAAGGACCATTTATATTACTAAAAAAAAAGAACGATGTGTTCTTCATTATTGTAAAACCTTTGAAGTTAACTTCCAAAAAGTATGTACATGTATTCAAAATACTATGGAAGGAAACCTTAAAGGAAGCATTCTTATTTCAATAGTGATTTAATTTTTATTTAAAGTTGATTTATCAGGTTGATTTGACCTTTCTCTAGTTGTTGTTGACCTAAATTGGCTTTGATCTTCTTGTTATCAGTTGGATGATGTCTTGTGTTCACTTTGTATCATTCATGGTTCTCATTAAGAGTTCAACATCTTCCTTTTTTTAGACCTGAGTGAGGACTGAGATAAGGATGCCCCTTATCTCTTTTATTATTCATTATGATCATTGAGGGTCTTAGTAGCGCTATCCTTCATGAAAAATCTCATGGAAGGATAAAATATATTGTGATTAGGGGAAACGTGGGTATTGCTCATCTGCTTTTAGTTGATGACATTTTTCTTTTCGCTAATCTCTCTTAGAGGGACATTACCAAGATTAAAGCTATATTGTCTCCTTTCACCAAAGCTACAGGTATAGTCTGTAATGGTGCTAAATATTCTATATATTTTATGAACCTTGATAATTTTTCTATGGATAGGATTTTCTCAAAATTCAAGTTCACTTTGATGGACATAAGCAATGGATTGATTTTGAATCTGAAAATGACATACAAATTCAACCACTCTGAATGCTTATATTTGATTATACACATATTACCTTTTTATTTTTATTTTGAAGGACTATTTCTCTATGTGAAAATGTTTTGACTCCTTTGGCAGAGATTACTATTTGCATAATATATTTTTGTAGACTCTGGAACATACTGTACAATCACTCAGTGACTGGAAAAGGCCTTTTTGTACAAGGTTGTTCACCTTAATGGAAGGAATTGTGATTCTTTTCGTGGAAAAAAAAATTCCACGCGATAGAATTGTAAAGTTTTACAATTATTTTTAAATAATGGGGCAATACATGAATCAAAGATTATATTTTTATTAAAGTAAATATTATTAAAAAGCTTGACTTTTCATTAGAACAAGAAAGCTTTGGGGTGGTTCTATTTTCTATAACAATAATGCTATTGTGTTTAGTTTTGATTAGTTGAGTTAAAAGATGATTTTGATGTAATCTTGGTTTACTACATCTAATGAAAAACATACTTGTTGAATCCTACATCTGAGTAGTTCTTTAACTCTTGTAGAATCCTTGGATAGGGGCCCACCCAAGGGAGGTGTATGGACTTGTGTTTGTTAGAATATATTCATTTTTCATATTGTTTTAGTCATTTCTTAATATTGTAGTTTGTTGTAGTCTTCCAACATTTTTCTATCAAACACTATTTTCTTGCAATCTGCGTGCAAGAACGCTACGGATTTGATTTTTAAATGAAATTTAATTTGATCCTTTTATTATTTTATATGAATGACTCCATTATTCAACTTGTTAATTGATTTTCCTCTACATCATTGCATTTTTGTATGGAACTCACAACTTCTCAATTTCTTGCATTTTGTATCCCTGAGGTAGAGTAAGGAATACCTCCACTGGAAGTTGTCAAAACCAATAGCGTCAATTCAGCCTAATCTTTCCCATGAAGGGACCACTGAGAAACTAAGTTCCAAGTACGATGTCCTGATCTTACACTCTTGCAATGAGTAATTAGAAATCATTTTAGAGTTTACTTTTTTTTTATTGAAGGTACATTACATTTCTTATTGGTGAATTAAGTTTTTATACTACTAGGCATATATTCATTTTTTTAGATGCATATATTTTGTTGAACAATTCATAAGTTTGTACAATTTCCTTGCCGACATTTAAAATTTAAGGTTATATGTATAGAATCCTTTCTGGAATCTTGTCTTAAAGGTACAATATTACTGTTGATTTTGGGAGCCCATTACTTTTTGGCATCGTTATCGAGGAGGTGTTCAATCGACAAAAGGATAACACTCATTCAAGTAAGTATTTGTGAAAAATCATTTAGTTGGATCATTATTTATATTAAACTACGCATTTTAAGAAAAAAACACAAAAATGTAAATCGTCTCTTTTTCTTGAAATCATTTGGAAAAAATAAAATTTATATAAAGACAAAACCATAAAAAAATTTACTCACACTCATGTAGAATGAATTCCTAGATATAGGGATGAGTTCAACTGATTTCTACCAAAAAAACCCACTCATACCAACCCAAGCTCAATCCATATGAGAGAAGAGGAAGAGAAATTTGTAGAAAATCTTGAGATAAATTCTCCTCCTTTTAAATCCATGAGAAGAACTGGTCTCTTTGGCTACACTTATACAGATTGGGAGGATGAAACCATTTATTTATAATCTAAAGAAAACCCAATAGCCACAATCCCAATGGAAAATGAGGAGGAGCCTATAATACATTACTTTCATATCAAAGAAGTCAATGATAATGAGGCTATAATGAAAAACAATAACCTTGCTTCCTTACCTAACTTTCATGGTCTGATTTCAGAAGACCCATACACCTTATTATTTGAATTTGAGGTAGTATTCAGGACTTATAATTACATCGTGGATACCCAAAAACTTAATCTCCTTCCCTCCGCAGTAAAATGCTCTTCCTTGAGGCTGTTCATAAGCCTATAAGGAAACAACATCACCACATGGGAATAGATGAAGACACCTTTATTGGAAAATATAGGGACTATTGCAAGGCTAGGGAAACTAGGGATGAAATATTTATGATGGTACAATTGGATAATGAGTCACAAGAAAACTATGAGGAGATATTTCAATTGATTTACAAGCAAGCTCATAGTTGTACTTTGGATGAGGAGTATCTAAAGCTTGCACTCCTTAGAGGGGTAAGGGAATAATTTCTTGAAACATTAAATAGATTATCTAATGGTGACATTTACCAAATGGACTATGATGAAATCAAGCATATTTTTAGAAAACATTCTATATCCATAGGTAAAAAGATCAGAGGAAATAACCTTCCCTTTCAATAATCCAAACCTTGAAATCTCACCCTTACCATGTATGATATACCAAATATATTGGATGGCATGGAAGCATACATTATTCACTTATTAGCTCTACAGATGGATTCCATGTAAGAAAAAATGAACAAATAATAAGTTAAAGAAGCTCTGGCCATTTTTTGTCCTGCATGCAAAGAAAAACACAAAAAGAATGAATGACTATAGGGCCTGATGTAGGTTAGTTCAAAAACTATGGAATGTTGTGGGATCTATTTAAATAATCACGCCACTAGAATTTGTCCATACTTATACCCATTGAAGTTTGTTCTTTATGAGCCAAAAGGGGTTTCAAAACCTATATGTTATTCAAAACCTAAGAAACCAAGGCCACCAAGGCCTTCCCAATAATATGGAAAACCACCTTATCAACACTTTCGAGCCTCAACTACAATCTCATCAGTCTTATGGACAACAAGATTTTCAATGCCCTTATGTATAGAAACACTATTATGATCCTTTTAACCAATATCTTGGATTTATATCTACTCAGAAAGACCAAGATACTAGTCAAATTCCATTCCAATGGCAGTATCCTCAAGGCATGCCCCCTACATATGGAAAATATTTTCTTCCTATAGAATGGAGTCCAAATCAACAACGACCTACCCTTATGATTCCTCTAGTAAATAATTTTATTCTACACCAAGCTCAACAATCTTCTTAGCAATCATCTAGACCACCTCGGCTACCAACTTAACTAGCTCCAAATCCAAACAATGGGAAATCTCAACCTGTTTATAGCAATGAAGTGGCTAATTACCCAACATGTTTTGTGAACCTGGGGGAGGAAAATGAACTAAATTTGTGATCACACATAATTGTGACATACACTCTTCCATCAAGTATTATATTTTCGCATGACAACCCTTTTTAACCTAGATCAAATATTCCATGGGATTTATGGTTGTTATTGAAGAGGTAAATTCTTATTTACATTAATGTTATAATGATGCTATAATGAACTGTAACGATGTTGATTTATTGATGTTACTAGAAGCTAGATTGCTTATGTATATATGATCATTAGAGGATATGATATTTGGAAAACCCATATAGTTGTATATGGTTGTTCTAGGTCAGATCTGATGGGGATTTGGTGACTAATATTTAATATTATAATTCTGGTATACTTATGTGTTGTAATTCCGCCTCTGTGGAATGTTGGACTGCTTTTTGGTATACTATCATAATTGGAGTCTTTATGAATGCATGTAAATATTATTTAATAGTTGGTTAAATGGATATGGGTGGTATCCCATGTGTGATGGCCTTTATTAAACATGCAAATAGGTTCTGGTGTGAATATATTCAGGTGTCATTACATGCATTGCATGTAGAATGGGAAATTGCATTGGAAGGGTTGCATTCCTTGTAGGGAGTTTATTGTTTTTAATTAGTTTGGATTGTTGACATGTTAGAATAAACCTTAAAATATAATTATTCCATTGTGATTAACCTATAATAAATCCTCCTTGTTAGAATCCCTCAAGTATTCTAACCCTAATGTTGTGTTTGGGGTTGGGTACGTTACAAAGTGGTATCAAGGCCTAGATTCCAACATTGTGGATGTAGGGCCTTATACAGAGCTATATTCCTTATGTTTATGTGCATTTGGAGATTATAAATTTGATTCGTGAAAGAAATTTAACCCCATTTATGTTAATGGAATATTTGGAATCCTCACTTCAAAGATCAGTTCGATTGTATCCTACTTTTTAATTTTAGAAGTTAAGAGATTAATGATCAATTTATTATATTCTTTAGAATTAATTAATATTGCATATTTAATACTCGGTAGATTTATTAGTAGGAACTATGCATTGCATATATAATGTTCAATAGATTGATTGATTGATGCATGATCACTTTGCATTACCTCTCTTACGATCCAGTAATCTGATTGGTCAATGTTTGTTTAATGTGCATTACCTTTTTTATTGTTCATTGATTTGAATGATCGATGCTTGTGCATCACCTCTTTTACTGTTCAATGACTTTATTGGTTGATGTGTGTTACTAGACATTGCCTCTTTTACTAATCAGTGACTTGATTGGTCGATGCTTGTTTATTGTGCATTGCCTCTCGTATTGTACATTGAATTAATTGGTATGAATGTGCATGCATAGTGTGTTCGGTAATTCCGGAAATGAGGGGTGGAGCCCTAATCCATCTACATAGATTGCATTCATATGTTTAGGATGATCCTGACAAGATTTCTTGAGAATGCATTGAATTAATTAAATGCTTCTTGCGGTACGATTGATTTACGACTTAGATGATTACTATGTGTTATTATGATTGGAAAATTTTATAATGACTACATACTATGTTGATTGGAAGGGCATGCATTAGAATGAATTGCCTAATGCATTATCCGTAGGAATTAACTATTGCATGGTAAATAATAAGGTGCATTGGTAATTGCATATTTGAATGGATATTGCTTTTCTAATTTTGGACCGTTGCATATAAGTTTGTGTGCATGTTTCTTTAATGTACATGAAGTTTTTCTTGTGATATTTATGATCTTTGTTAGAAAATATTCTCTATGATGTTTGTTATAAAAGCTTCTCTACAATATTTCTTAAAACAAGATTCTCTATGATCCTTTTTAGAAAAGCTTATTTATGATCTTTGTTAGAAAAAACTTCGTTATGATCCTTGTTAGAAGAGTATCTTGATGATCTTGTTAGAGAAGTTATATTTGTTAGAGAAGTATATTTGTAATCCTTGTTGAAAGGATTCCTTGTAGAGTATCATAGTAATATTTCGTGGATCTTGTTGTAAAAGTATATTTATAGTATGCAGTGTAATTATTGGTAAATATATGCATGGGAGTTATTGACTAGAATGCACTTCATGAACTTGGTTGAAATACTTGATGCACTTCATGAAATTTGGTGGTATACTTAATGCACTTCATATTGGTTGGTATATTTGATGCACTTCATGACATTGGTTGGTGAAATTGATGCACTTCATGTTGGTTGGAATACTTGATGCACTTCATGACATTGGTTGGTGTAATTGATGAACTTCATGAGATTGATGGAGATACTTAATGCACTTCATGAACTTGGTTGATGACTTGATGCACTTCATGATATTGGCGAATTAACTGGTGCATTTCATGTGCATGACTAATTGGAAAACATATTTAATGAATATCATGTATCTTGGAAGAGTATGCATATAATGCAATTCATGAATCTTGCATGCATTTCAAGTAAGAATATGTTCATAGTGCATGTTTCAATTTGAATTTGAATTGATTAGAATTTATTTAGGACAGATTCATTTGATGTGTTTGATTCCATGTACCTCTGATGTACTTAATGTATCATATGCGAAGTATACTAAAAAGGATAAAGGAGGAATTTATTTCATGTTGTGATTTCATATACATAAATATATGTTTTCTGCTAACCATGTGTTTGTTGGAATGTGATGAAAGTAAGGCTTGTTGAAAATATCTTTATATCATGTATCATATATTTTTATACCTTAGGTTAATCATATGATTTTCAGGTGGATGTATCTTTGTTGAATCTTGAAGGCCTTACAATGAGGTTTGAAGACCCCATGATGGGGATTGAAGATTGACCCTTGCTTCCATTAGTCCACTCTACTTGTCTCAATTGTCGTGCATGCAGCTAGGAAATGGGATGATGATAGGAGTCACATCCCATAGGTTGTGGAGACAGACATGAGAATAGGTGGTAGCAGGGACTATTTTGGTTAAAAAGATGTTATATTTATGAGGCATGTATGGGCATGCCAGTGAGAGTTAGAAATATGTTATCTTTATGAGACATGTACGGTAATGTTTGTTATCCTTTTGTAAAGGAAAGTATGTAAATGTGCATCGAGGGTGATGCAATGTTTTAAGGGGGAGGGGATGTAATGCCTCGATGGTAAGCCCCAAAGATATGTAATGTTGTCATTCGATTACTATGGTGGCACTAGGTGCATAGACTATGGAATATGGACATTTTTGTTATTATTATATTATTATTTACCTACAATTAGATAATATCTCAACATGGATAACAAACATGACTTGGGGGTCTTGGATTCCACATGCGAGGGAGTTGGAGAGGTTAGGATTTGTTGCTCTTCCTAATATTAAATTTTGTTTCCTAATTTTGATTTTACTCAACTATGTAGGTCCTATTACACCTAATTCTTCTTTGCATGTGTCCATGCACCCATACACCCATTCAACCATGCACATGAACCCATACAACCATGCACCATTCACCCATGCACCCATGAAACCATGGAACCATTCATCCATGAATGATGAGAATATTCCCTATCCAAGTTATCTTCAGTTTATCAGAGCAAATTTAGGGAGAATTCGAGTTAACTTCAATTATTTGGAGTGATTTTAAGGAATTTGAACTCTCTTCAATCACTTAAAAGGTATTTGAGTCTATTTCTAGTTATCCTTGGTCAATTAGAGTAAATTTGGATCAATTCGAAGTGCATGGGATTGATTTTAAGGAAATTTGATTCAATAGGTGCAATTTGAGTTGTCTCTAATGGATGAGAGGGATTTTGGGGAGGTTTTGAGTCAGCCTTAGTAATTTTGAGTTATCCTCAATGGTTGGGAGTGTTTTTTCTAGTGTATTTGAGTTAGTCTAAGTGAGTTTGAGTTACTCTTTGGATAACTTGAATTGTTCAGTCAATGGGCTAGAAAATCCTTCAGTGATTTATTGTCACTTCTTAGTGATCTCGAGTCAAACTCTTAGAGGGAATTCAAATTGGTCTTAACGAATTCAAATTGCTTCAATTCTATTTATTCATTCCTTCATTCATTAAGGGGTGGTGATTTTTTCATGTTGTGATTATTGAGGGTTGGGTAAGCTTACATGCCGAGGAAACCATTATGCTCTGCCATGTGTTTGAACTATGTGCTTGGAGAATGGGGATATTGTGTCATGTTTAAAGTAATTCTAATCAAATCTGGCATAGTTCCTCTTTGTCCATTTCTTATCTTTGTACTAGACCTACAAATAAATTCTAATGGTGAATGGCGGTGCCTCGAGGGACCTAGGAGATGAAGGGATTACCATTGCACCTGATAGTGGGGTAGAGGAGTAAGTAGGTGGTTAGGGTTTGAGTTGTGGTTTCTCAAAACTGATATTTGAGCTAATCTTGGGTGTGGTATAGTTCCTCCATGTACACTACTTCTCTTTGTCCAGGAACTACACATAAATATTGATGGTGAGTGGAAATGTACTAAGGGAACCTAAATGGTGAATGGATTATCATTTCATCTAGTAATGGGGTGGAGGAGTAAGTAGGTGGATAGGGGGGAAATATCATGGAATAAATTCCCATGTTTGTGTCACTTAGATTGTGGGACTAAGTTTTATCCTTAGAGATCGAATTTGAGAGAGTTCCTTAGCGTATGGATCCATGACCTAAACTCGGTGGTGACCTACTCAAGTAGTATTGGCTTGATAGTCTATAAGGTTGGGAGGAACATTGACCTATTGATGGTAGTTGCACCATATATAAAAGATAAGCATTCTTGACTATTATTTACTATGTTATTGATGCACATGCGCCAATGATTTATATCTTGGTTATATTTTTTTTCATAATGATTTATATGTTCATTTTTTGTTGGAACAGGAAAAGTGCACAAGGAAGATCTTGAAGCACAAGTGTAAGAGGAAAAGAAGGCATGCGACGAAAGAAAATAGGTAAAGGATTGAAGAATGCGCAGATCCGAGGAAGCTGTGAAAATGATAATTGCAACAAGGAAAGGAATATACGAGTCGGTGGAAGAGGAAGGTAGAAGAGTTAAGGCTGAAAAGGAGAAAGTAAAGGAATGCTACAGAAGGATGAGCCGACAGAAGACTAAATTATAGTTTTTCGGCGAGTTATGACCTATGCAAGTAGGATGAACGACATTTTTGTAGCTAGTTATGGCTGTGGTTAAAGTAATGCAGGAATTTTGTGGCTAGGTATGGGCCGTCATCAATGTGATAGAAGATATTTTCTAGCTACTTCTAAATCTAATAACTGATTTGTACTCAGTCGACCCTGCGCGGTCTTGTAAACACTATAAATAGGACGAACTCGCTCTGTATAAGGGTTAGCTTCAAGAGATAGGTTCAGTTGGTTAGTATTCGTCACTACTAAGTTTAGATCAGAGAGGATTCTGATAGTAGTAGGCTGTTGAGCTGCGGATCTACAACTGAGTGTGCAGACCATTTTGTAGGAGTAAATATGCAGTTGAGTGTGTAGACACTAGAGTAGGAGAGTCGATCCAGGTTGTGTACGTATCAGTAGGAGTAGATAGATGAGTAAACCAAAGAGATTGATAAAAAGAAGAGTCTAAGCAAAAATACATATCTTAAAACAATCTGTAAGTCGCAGATTGGAAGGTGCTACCTATTTTTCTCATGCCATATGAAGAGCACCTTGGTGGTTTTTCCCAAATGGGTTTCCACATTATTTATTATGTTAATGAATGATTGAATGTTGTGTTTAATTCTTATCTTTTAATGATGAATGTTGTCACAACTCACAATATTTATGGTTATTGTTTCAATGAATGTCACAATACTAATAAGCAGTGAATGAATGGATATTTAAGCATTGTCGAGCATTGTACAATATTTCATGTTTAAACACCATTAAGTTGTGATATAAGTTGCATCATAGTCATTTAATTTAAGGAAATCAGATGCATCACACTATTGCACCAGTTTTTTAGGCTGTTAAGGACAAGGTTGTGTCGCATGTTGGTTGTGGCGTACTGTTATGCCTCTGTCGGGTAGTGAAAGAATCCATCTTTCCATCTCTGTTAAGCACCTTGGTTTCAAACCAAGGGACTCTAATCCCTTGCCAATTGTGGAAACATGGTTATGGTAGTTACACATTAAGATATCTCAGGTGAGACTACGACTGCCTTGTAGGTGTTGTTGGCTGAGCTTGCTCCATCAGGCCGATGTCTTTGGGTGTTTTGTTGGTTTTGTGTTTTTGTTGAACATAGGTTGCATAAGTAAGGAAAAGAGGCCAACAAATGGTTCCATTTTTGGGACCCTTAATCATTTGAGTAGAGGGAAATGTTGTGGCATCCGACAAATGAGTAAATAAAGGATTGGATGGAGTCTAAGATGCTAACCTTTGCACAAGAAGAGAGCACAAGATCATAGTTGAGCGTAGAAGATTGGTTAGAGCGATACATATACTTTGATATTCACAAGATATTCTTCGCATAGTTTCCCATTGTGCTTATGATTGGTTTTCAAGATTGGTGAATCGACAAAGAAATTTCCAAAGAAGAGAAGCGGTTGAGTGGAGTGATCACATGGTTCGTGAATAACCAGTGTAAGTAAATCCATCTCTTTCATATCTAGATCTGTTGATTTTTGGGTCGACAATATTTTACAAGGGTATATTAACGAGTTCGAAATTGAGATAATAACCTGATATATTGAGGCTGAAAGAATTTTTTCCAAGGACCTCAATGGAGATACTTGTTGTATATAAGTACATGGATAAATATTCTCATCTATGAGAAGGGTATCTTGCAGTTGAGCAGTTGAGTCACATATACAGAGGAGGGGATATGTTGTGGATGATCTGCAGAGAAAATGGGAAATAGTGAGACGAGATGTTCCCAAGAAGTACAAAAATTGAACTAGAAGATGGATTCCTAAGGAGTGGAAGGAGATTCAGGTCTAGAAAAAAGGAGAAATACAAGTCCTAGTCTATTTGAATAAAGTGAGTGCAAAGTTCAGTCATAGCTAGACGAAGGGTCTTGTGACAAAGAGGAGGACTATAGCTTGATTTCTAAAGCAGTAAAAGAATCTGAAGAATCTACAAAAATACCAAGATCAGGATGCAACTACATCACACCAAGAGTATCTCCAGAGGTAAGGTTTAGAACGTCATCTCCTGAAAGAGTTGTTGATACTGATAGTGCTAGTACTGCGACTAGTGCACAAGAGGGGACACCTCCATTAAATTATTCGTTAGACAACCCTGACACCAACTCAATGGCTAGGGAAGATATTAGATTACCCACATTCAATGGGAATGGAGCAGAGGATCCAGAGTAGCATTGGTTTCTCTGTGAAGCTGTTTGGATGGTTTGCCTAGTTAATAACGTGGACCTAAAGAAAGGGCAAATGATCATGACTTCGAGGGGTCGTGCGTTGGACTGGATTATGAAAGCATAGTACCGCGAGGAACCACACAGAATACCCTTGACAAAATATGACTCACAATTATTTGTGAGTTCAAGAAACGTAAATATGAGTTGCAGTGTATCACTAAGATCAAGGAGATCAAACAATCATTGGTAGAGTCCATATGGGACTTTGACCAGCAGTTTAAAACTTTAATGGCCAAAGTAAGTTTCCAAATGTCAGACGTGTAGCATAAGGAGTGTTTTATTGCTACGCTATTACCACACATCGAAGGGCCATTGATGCAACAAAATCTTGAATTGCAGACAGAAGCACTCGAATTAGCAACAAAGCTGGAAGCCTCACCAATCGGATATGGTGTCACAGGAATGGTGCAGATTCATTCACAACTGGCTAATTTGACGATACAACTTCAAGATATCAAGAAGGGCAAGTAAGCCTAAGAATATTTATGGTGTACGAAATGTAGAATGGATAGACACACCAAGGATAATTGTTCGATATACATGAACTATATCTCATCGGGTGCGCCAAACCCATTGGGTTCCCACAGACTACCCTAGTTCCAAATATTCCATACTATAGGGCATCGCGACGAAGAGTTCGTATACTTGTAAAAGATTGTAAGTACCAACTCTTGAATGAAAATACGGTAGACACCTACTTGATGAAGAAAAATGGGAAGGTTCATCCTAAATAGGTGTAAGCACACTACCATCTTGCACCTTTCCCACAAAATCAGTGTCAAAATCAGTATTAGCTGTAGTATGCACCTCAGAACCAATACACATCATAGAATAAGTACCCACCACAGCAGCCACACCTTCAAGGAAGGGGGGAAGGAAACTTCAGAGAAAGAGGAGGAGGAAGAATTCACAGAGGAAGAGGATAGGTTACATGCTATGACTAAGGACAACGGGGCCATTATGCCAGAGATTTCCAAGATCCTGCAAAGACATGTTCATATTGCAAAGCACAGGACCATAATGTGAAGCAATGTCCTCAGTTGATTGTGAAGTGAAAAGCTCAAACCATCACAGGCCCTAACCCTATGCAGAATCCAAATCCAAATACAAATCCTAACCTAAATGTTTAAATGATTGTTGCTAAGACAAAAGAGGCGAGCATTGTTGTTGTAACATAAGGAGGTACTTACACCGGAGCTTATCAGGATATACCACAAGAACAACCACAACCACAGAAGAAAGTACCATTCAACATTAAAAAATAGAAGTAAGTCTTCTTGGACATGTGGCCAGAGTTTGTGGATCAAGAACAATCATTAACATCAACTGAAGTCAAGGAGATTCCTCAATGCTTCCAACAGCTATTTCAGAAGCAGATTCTAAAAAATGTTAGTAAGCTGAAGTCATTTCTATCAAGTTGCGTAGCGCTAATTCCAGATAAAGAGGCTATCACAGAACTAAAAGCATTGATAGAAGAAACCCTGAAAGAGGCGCAATCGGGAAGAAAGGTTAACCATGTCAAGAAGAAATTTAGAACGAGGAGCGAGTTAATAATGATTGCGCAGATAGGGGATTATGACATGGATTACATCATTTTATATCCAGGGTCAGATGTCAATATTTTGACACGATAGACCTGGGAGAGTATGGGAAATCCGCGCTTGGACTGGTCCCTTGTTAAGTTGCGATTTGCAAATCAGGAAAAGGTCCTACCAATTGGTAGGTTGAGTCAAGCCCCTATCGACAATGAGGGGCTATGCACATTTGCAGACTTTGAAGCCATTAATATTGTTGATGACACAAACCCATATCCCACGCTTCTGGGGATATATTCGAGCATATATAATCAGACCATTATCAATTTCAAGAAAATGATTCTATCATTTGAGAATGATGAGATGAGGGTAGTGTCTCCCATTGATCCATTAGAGGGACAAAGATACATCGAGCCTATCTACAATAAGGGGAAAGGTGATTACGTCGACTAGATTTACAATTTCATTGCCTTACAAGAAGATTACATCAAACCGATAGCGGATGAAAACATGAGCTAGAAGAGTGCCAGTTCCCGCACATTCGACTCAGGGGAGAACTTAGAGAAATAGAAGAACAGATTGCATGAAGTCTCTATGAGGTGATGCACCAGAGTTACCCAGTCGATGCGACAGGTGAAGAATCGGTTGAGGGAGTTACTCACATATGGGGGCTTACCTAACCTTGTGGCCTTTCTCAGCAATTTTGAAGGACCGGTAATAGAACCGCCATGCTTGTCTGCGTTGGACTATGTATTAAAGGCTACACCCACTAGATGGTGGGGTAGACATAAGCAATCCATATCAGAATGGCCAGAGTGCAGAAGATTGCTGGAAGTTAGATTTGATGAAGAATTCATTGTCATAAGTCAGAAATACACAGGGATTTTGAATCATGTCGACCACATTAATCAGTGCCGCATAGCATTTGCAAAATACCCGCAATAGGAATGGGTCCATAATTTCATCCATACATTGGAAATGAAACCTAGAAGTTGGTACACATCCATGGAATTGCGACACAGAACCTAGGATTGGGAAGGGCTAGCTAAGAAGTTCAAACACACATTTGAATTTGATGATGAGAAACCTACATTTGATTTTGTACTTCAGGCAATCAAGGAAAAGATATTCATTGAAATCCTTGTTGAAGTGGAAAGTTCCCACCAATGTAGCACGACTATCCAGCAATATATATCTTGTTACAATCTGGTTGGAAAACCAAATGATAATCCAACTAACATAAATATACTAGATTTAGAGGGTACACGCGAAGTTGAAGGGAGTGGTATTTCTAGCGATGAGTTCCTTAAGCCGTTGAAAATCAAGAAAGTAAACATTGGCTCGCTGGAGAACTGGAAGTTTGCAAATATAGGAGATTATTGGGAGTATGAGATGGTATCAAAGATCACATACTTGTTTCATGAATTTCAGGACCTATTTCGTACCAATTTATCAGAGATAAAGGGAATAGTTGGCGACCTAGGGGAGATGAAAATATTCCTCAAAGCAGATGCTAAACCAGTCAAAAAATGATCTTATAGGTTGAATCCAAGGTATAAACAAAAGGTAAAAGTAGAATTGGATCACATCCTCGATGTAGGAATCATTGAACATGTTAAGGAATCAGAGTGGATCATCCCTATAGTGATCTAGGATAAGAAGACAACACATAAAGTCAAGATTTGTGTTGAGCTAAGGAAGGTGAACGACGCATGCCTGCACGATCCATTTCCAACATCGTTTACAGATGAAGTACTTGAAAGAGTCAAAGGGAAAGAGAGTATTCATTCACCGACAAATTATTTTTCTATCATCAAGTCAAAATCGTGAGGGAGAATCACCACAAAATGACCTTCATCACAGAATGGCGATGCTACTAGTATATGGTAATGCCCTTTGGACTCAAGAATGCACCTGCTATTTTTTCTAGAATAGTCGAATAGTAGTTTCTACTTTTAAAAATTTCATACATAAATTTCTTGAGGTCTACTTTGATGATTGGACTGTGTTTAGTTTAGTAAGAGACCATATTGAGAGTATGCGCATGATGTTGGGCCGCTGTCGCCAGTATCAGATCTCACTTAATTCCAAGAAATGTATTTTTTGTGCACGATTTGGTGTACTGTTGGGTCATGTCGTATGTTGCGATGGAATTTTAGTCAACCTATAAAACTTTATGATTATCCTTGACTTACCACCACCTACATCAGTCACGCAACTTAGATCAGTGTTAGGAAACACATGCTACTACAGGAATTTCATCAGAGGGTGTGTCGAGATAATTGCACCTATGGAGAAGCTGTTGAAGAAAGATGCAAATTTTCAGTGGATGGAACCTTGTGAGGAGTTCCATGTTCATGTCGATGCGTCATCTATCACGCTTGGCATAGTCTTGATGCAACTAGGTGAGGGTGCACTTGACCACCCTATTTATTTTGCTGGCAGAAAACTGTATGATTGTCCATAGTTTCCTCCGGCAGGTATTCCAATATCTCGAATTTATTTGACACCTTTGTATGATTGTCCATAGTTTCCTCCGAGAGGTATTCTAGTATCTCGAATTTATTTGACACCATTGTCTTCTTGTGGACTTCTTGATTCTCCTGCTTCTGTCCTCCCTTCTTCCTTGATGGAAACCTTGTAAATCCTTGGTCCCTGTTTTCTTCTTCCTTCCCTATAGCATTCTTTGGGTGGTTCATGGGACAATCCCTAAATAAATGACCATATATGTGACATATTCGGTAGGAAAAGGGGATCTTCTCATAATATAGGGTTTACACCCATTCCTCATCTTCCCATATCATTCAGATTACTTCTGGAATTTCTTTGGTCAGATCCATGTAAACAAATATCCTTGCATATGTCGTGTATCTTTGGATATGAGTTTGCTTTGATATTTTGATGACATTTCCCATGGAATTCTCCAAATCCTCCAGTATTTCCAAATCCCAATATTCCTCAGGTAGGGAGTACGGTCTGATCCACACGGGTGCTACTTTCATGTGTTCTTTGTCCAAACATAAATTCTCTTTCCATGGTCTTAGAAAGATGCTTACCTCGAATAGAAAAAATACGGATCCCCATCCAGGACTTTGTTCCTATCTTCTAAGTTGATGAAATAAATGGTGAAGAACCCCATGGATCCTAGCTGAAGGTCATAATGACCCTTAGGTTTCTAGGAAGAGTTGATCCACCAAAATAGGGCTTTTTCGATGACTGCAATCCCACAAATTTGCCAATCAACGCATGGTCTAGCATATACTGGATATTTTCCCTGACCTTGGATTAACCTACATGGTCGAAATCATGGCCACTTTAGTCATGCACTTCTCCGGCTTCCGAACCATCGGTTTTCCATCCTTATTTAAATCTAAATCAATCGGGATGTCCCCGATCTGCAGTCCAGGTTTTCCCAAAACCAAGGAGGCTCCTCCGCCTCCCCCATTACCTTCTACCATACCTCCATGAGACTTCCTTCCTCCGATAAACCCCGATTATGCCTTCCTCCTACAATCTCCTTGAAAAATATCTAAGGAGGCTCCTTTGCCTCCCCCATTACGTTCTACCATACCTCCATGAGACTTCTTTCTTCCGATAAACCCCGATTATTACTTCCTCCTACAATCTCCTTGAAAAATCTTCAAGTTTGAAATTATCTCTAAATTAAAATTAGTTTTAACCAAAAGTAATCATTTAATTTTTTTGTTTTTGTTTTTTCATATAAGTTTTTGCATCTTTACAAAAGTAAGTGGTTGGTTGTGCCTATCCACATTCACCGGCCACTTTGCCACTTTACTTGTGGTTGTGTTAGTTATTAAATCAATAAACAATTTTTATAAAACTATTTAAAGAAAAAAATCTATTATATAAAACATCACTACTTTGAAACTACCCATAAACATCATTTTACTATTATTATAATATTGTTTATGAAAATAAAAATTCATTAAATCACCCATCATAATTTAAAAAAAAAAATAGAATTATGCCTTATATCCACCATCCTATCCATAAAAGATGGAATGCAACACTGATATTTTCTTACCTACTATATGGAAGAATATATTTTTTTACATATGGAGATGCACGGGAAATCCTTAGGTACTTCTCCATTGGATTTGACCCCGAGACCTTCTGCTAGCATACGTATTTATATTTTATATTTTGACTTTGAAGTAGCATACCTCCCTCAGGCAATCTCTATGAAAAATCTCCAAGTCTCAAATTATCCCCAAATTAATTAGTTTTAACCAAAAGTAATCATTTAAATTTTTTTTATTAAACTTTGACTAGTTCATAATAAATTAAAAACAATTTATTAAAATAGTATTTATGCCTAAAGGGATTAAGATATTAATAGTATTTATGTGATAGGCATTTAGATATTATCTCACATTTTGGACTTGCTTGAGCTGATCAACAAGATTAACCCAAGTGTAACAAGTGTACAATAGGGTTAAATGCATCTTGATTAATATTTAAATAAGCTTCCCTCCAAGGATGGTTAAAAAAACAGGTAACAATTTGTTTTTGCTTTTTTTTGTTTATTAAACCGGCTATCTTTACAAAACTAAAACATAACTATTTTGAAACTACCGTTAAACATCATTTTACTATTATTATAATATTGTTTATGAAAATAAAAGTTCATTACATCACCCATCATAATTGTAAAAAAATAGAATTATGTCTTATATCCACCATCATATCCATAAAAGAACTATTTTAGGATCCCAGTGGGGACATCCAGTGAGGCCCACGTGGGGTCAAATCCCCTCTTTCAACCACTTGAGGTAACCCATTGGGCTTCAATGATCTCTTATATAAAGGGTATTGCTCGTTAAGATGAAAGAATGTCCACCTTACATTTTATTTGATGTAGATTTTTCTTCCTTCTTATACTTTGTACTGAGTGGTTCCTGGGATAGTCTTTGTGTTGGAAGAGTTCTTTATAATTTTTTTATGCCTTGGAAGAGTTTTTTTTATAGATTTTCAGTTCTAGGATATCTTTTCTCTAAGATATCCTTTCTATATTAGTATTAGGATATCTTCCTTCTTCTTACTTTACAATTTCTTCTATGGATGATCAAGGAAAAAAAATGTGTAAAAGAAACTTTGTACAACTCTGTGCAAAAGCTACCAAGCTGACTACGAAATCTGAGGCCAATCTGGAAGGTTGTCCAAGCAATCTGCAGAAGCAAAAAGGTAAGCCCTGCAAAAAACGTAAGCTTGAGAATAAAATTATGAGACTGGATCCACCTCTGGATGAATGTCAACCGAAGCTAAAGTCCCTTAAAGAAGAGCTAGATTTAAGATCTATGGGAGCTGCAGTTCCTTGGATATTACCACGTGACACAAAAGCTTTGGTAGATCTGACACAAGAGTTGGGCTATGAGAAAGGTGGAAAAACGATTGATTCGTTATTGCAAAGGGGCAGCAAAAATCTATTAACTCTCAAAAGAGAACTCGGTCTCCAGAATGTCAGAGAAACCCTAGAATGGTGCATGCCAACCGACCATAAGCTTTTGGTGGAGCTTACTAAAGAACTAGGGTTTAATAATGGCGCGCAAACCCTGGATTTGCTTTTATCAGAAGTGCCACAGCTCGTGAGAAGTGCCGCAGGAAAGAACGAGTGTGGAACTCAAAGAGGATCATCATCAAAGGAAGAGCAGAAGTACTGTTAACAAGTTTGTGACTGATAAAGCTCCGGAGAGGTAAGCCGATATGCCGGTAAGTTTGTGACTGATAAAGCTCCGGAGAGGAGAGCAGAAGTACTGTTAACAAGTTTGTGACTGATAAGAAGTACTAAAGTTAATAGATTGTATCATACTGCGCGTTTTTAAGTAGATGTGATTCAGCAACTCTTTCAGGAAATTAAAATTCTGTTTTTTAGTAGATGTGATTGAGCAAGTCTTTGAGGAGATTAAAATTCACTTAGTGAAGTATGAATATTTTTCCTATTTTCAACTTTTTTTTTGGTTTTTATATATATATATTCCGTATTATGAATTGTTAATGGCTTTCTATTATATTTATTTTGCACATCGTTAATTACTATTAATAATATTTATTTTGCAGGTGGTGAACAGTATGGAATTCTGGGATAATTGCAGAGTTTATTATGCCCACGATAACAGTGGCCAGATAGTTAAAAGCATTTTTAGGCATTTTTCAGATAATATGAATTTTATGTATTATGTGTTATTTGTCAGAATTTCTGAGTCTTATAAGCCTGTGGCATTTTACAAGAACTTTGAATCATTTCAATTTTATGTATTGTGTGATATTTGGCTAGTGCACTTTTGTTTTAGTACTTTATTTCTGGTTTTTCTGTTTTGGAATGGATTTTTTATATTCATGGTTTATTATTTTATCATTTAAATATGTTGGTTAATCTTGGTTTCTTTCTATTGGAATTGACATTTATATGGATGCGTTATTTTTTTCTTTTAAATAAAGTTTTCCACAGGAAAACATAGACATGTGAATTTCAAAGCTTATTTCTTAAAAGACTTTATAAGATTTGTGGATTCAAGAATTGGGAAAATTCACAATTATAGTGTTGATGCCTTTTTATTTCCAGCATGCCTTTTTTGTTGTTTGAAAACATTTATTCTCTTAGGTGTTCTAAAACATTTTTCATAACATTTTATTTTTATATGACAAGAATAAAATAGAATGTTTGTACCAGGGTAAAAGGTGAATGTGTAGAATAAAATAGTAGTTGTGATTTGTAATTTCTTCTTGCTATTGACAATGCATCATCCAATACCTTGGTTTTTAATTTTTTTTTGTTTGAAAAGCATAGAGGTTTTTCTATATTTATATTTTTGCGTCTCTTTATTTTACTATCACATGAAGGGTGATCATGAAATGACAATGTCTTCTTTTTAAGTATTTATATTTTGACTTTAAAGTACCATAACTTGATGAAAGTAGTTATCAAAATCTCAATTTTGCTAGAATCACATCTTTTTAATTTCTTTTTGTTTGCAAAGCATAGAGGTTCTTCCATAAGTTATTTTTGCATCTAGTTGTTTTAGTCCTAGGTTATGGGAAGTGATCCTTAAATGACAATGTAAATTTTTAATGTATGTATATTTTATCTTTGAATTATCATAACTTTATGAAAGTAGTCATCATAATCTCAATTTTACTACATACACATCTTTTTACCCTAACAAGTTCTTTATTTTTCTCTTATGTAAATGCAGTGAATGCCACTAATTCATCTACTTTATATTTTCTTCAAATTTGAAGTATATTTGTTGCAACTTTTTACTATTATCTTTTGTCAAAGCATTGAATGCCACTTATGCATTAGGCTTATCTTGTTCAAATTTTGATTAGGCTTATGTTATTCATCAAATTTTGAGTATGTGTGTTTATGTTGTAGATAGAGCAAGGGGTTTGTATTTGAACTGCTAGTTTCTTTACTCAAACCCTTTTTGAACACTTTCAAAGATTAGATGGAGACCTAGAGCCCAAAAAATAAAAAATAAAAAATCTTTTATTTCTTGCATTTTCAATCTATGCTCTCATTTTTAGTGTTCTTGAAAGTTTTTTCTTGTAACTTTATAGATTTGGGGATACTTAAATCTTTATAGTAAATTGAGTAGTTGTGTTGTGCAATTTCTACATAACTTTGAGAATGTTTCATGGGATGCCTTGGTTTTTCAAGTTTCTCTTTTCTTGTGAAGGATATAAGTTCTTCTATATTTAAATGTACAGTTAAATATAGAAAGTGACTGATGGGTAAACAGTCCCCATAGGTCTGCTGAGTTACATACTTCCTAACATAGGTATGCTGAGTTACATACTTCTGGACTGATGGTACACCTTTACTATCAAAACTTATGGAATGTGCAGTTTGTTAATAGAATTTATTGTTATTATTGAATATGTAGTTTGAAGTTGAAAGCATTGTATTAAATGTGTGTTTGTAAGTTGTGTAAATGTCATGACTAATTTCTAAATATACTTATTATTTAGAGTGCTTTCAGAGAACACTCTGGTAATTGAGAATATAATATCCCATGATTATTTGGCTGTGGTGTTATTACTTCGCAAATTAATTAGTGCAAATGTTTTGAAGGTGTCTGCTAGATTGTAAATCAAACTGTGTTAAAGGTATCAGGGGAATCGGTCCATGAAAAAGAAAGTGATGTCCATTATTATTTGACAACATTCAACAGTCTCTGTTCGAAATGAAATTTTTGACAAATGTCCATTATTATTTATTGATTGATTTATACAAGACAATGGATCCTGTTCTCAAATTTATAGTGCTTCTTTGCTATTTAGTGTCTTTATAGTGCTTTTTGGCATGTGTTAGCAGCAACATTACCACCCGTTTAGGAATAATGAAAAGTAAATTTCTGATTTGCAGCTACAACTTTAAGAATGTTAACCTATGAGTTAAATCCAACAGTTTAAAGTAAATTTATGATTTGCAGCTGTACCTCTAAGAATGTTAACCTGAATTAACTAGAGTGATTGAATGCTATAAATTGCAAACAAGAGATTTAGCTGAATAATATAAATTGCAAACAGGAGATCTAACCACAACAATGTTGCGTCGCTGAATTTGTTTCAATCTATTTTTGATACCCATTGATAAAACAAAAGGTAAAGTAGAGAACATCAGCAAATCCAGATGCCCTGAGCGTGCTCAATGAAGTAAGATGGGAGATTTCATGTGGATGACTAGGACATTCATTTAAATCAAGCACCTTGAGATTTTTAAGCTGTCCTATCTTAGATGGCAAGGATGGTAGACGTTCACAACCATTAACATACAAAAATTGAAGGGAAGAAAGACGGCAAATCTGTTCAGTCAAATCCTGGATCTCCGAGAGATTACTTAATCTGAGAACCTCAAGCTGTTTTAGTTGCAGAAGATTCCCCATAGGCTTCAAATCAGTTTGCAGAATGTGACGGTTTTGCTCTCCGTGAATTGTGATGGCTGGAGCGATGGAGTATGGTGTTACCACAAACAAATAATGAAAAGTGTCCTTGGAGGCAATGATTTAAAGAAATAATTAAAAAGTACCTTCCATTCTTTGATTTCTTTGGACAGTCTCACCGGGTTGCAGATGAGACAAGTGAGACACCATTGTCGAGGTTCGGAACGATGGAGAAATAGTTTTACTTCTGCAATCTTGAGGGTCTCCTGGCCGGCCGCTTCCTGTTGATTTTCGAAATTAGCATATCAGTTTGAAGAACTTGACAGTTTTCCTCTAACTGCTGGATGAGTGGACCAAAGACAACGTTGCTTGTGGCATCGCCTGTGACTCCAGCGACGATTTACATGGTTTCCTAATGTTGTTGTTGCACAGCAGTGAGAGGTGGGGAGAGGAGCAACTCTGATTCTGATTGATTGAGTGGGAGGGCGGTGGATTTAGGTAGGGCAGTGCAATGCAATATAATGAACGATAAGCCAACCGAGAGCTATTATTAAGCATTTATAAGAGGGACTGGTTTGCACCAGTTTTGAGAGATCTATAAACCTTACTCGATTTCGATTTAAGGCGAGTTCTTGATTTAAGGTAAGTTCTTGAAATTGTAATTTTGATTATTCTTTTAAATACTTTTATTATACAATTTTAATTATTTTGATTTATAATTTTTATCAAAATTTTAGATAAAATGAGCTAAATTTTAACTCACTCTAGTTTGATTTCAGGTAGATGGCCTTCTTTCCAAAGAAAAGCTTTATTCCATAAAGGTAAAGGTGAAAGGTAAAGTTTATTCAAAAAAATATCAATTATTCGATAAAAGTAAAAGTAAAGTTTATTCGATAAAGAAAAAGTAATAAATATGCTTGATATGATTAATCTCTCGTGAATCATGGTATGATTAATATATTTATAATTTCTCTTCACACGCAAAACAGCAAGGACCAACCTCCATGGAAAACACAGGAAAATGAGTCTCAAAAAGAAAGGAAATCCCCACCATGAAGATCCATAAGAAAGGCCTCTGAGCACACATTCAATACATGAAGGACCACACTCGTCAATAAATTTGTTGGTATATGGACCTCAGAGAAAGCCCTATTATGGTGGATCAATGTTACCTGGAAACCCAACACATGAAGGACCACACTCTCATCAATAAATTTGTTGGTATATGGACCACAGAGAAAGCCCCATTATGGTGGATCAATGTTACATGGAAACCCAAAGCACACTTCGACCTACACTTAGGAGCAAAAGGATTCTTTACAGTGTTTTTTCTGAATCTTGGGAACATAAACCACATCTTTGAGGGAGGGCCATACTTCTTCAACTCAGTCAGCCTCTTTCTGAAACCCTGGAAGGAGAGATTCATCCCAGAGAAGGAAGATCTCACCTTTGTCCCGATATGGGTCAGGCTATACTCTCTCCCCTCAGAGTACTGGCATGCGAGCATTCTAAAGGATCTAGGCAACACAATAAGACAATTTTTAAAAATAGCATAATAGACAAAAGAAATGAGATACACCTCTTATGCTCGGATCTGCGTCTATATAGATATAACGAAGGAATTACTAGAAGGGATCAACCTAAGCTAGGATGATGAGGACTGGTTCCAATCCCTCGACTATGAGCAAATACCCTTCAGATGCATACGTTGTCATGAGCATGGACACCTGTTCAGGGAATTCCTAGAGAGCAACCCAAGCAACCAACATAAGGGTAAATATGTCAAGGATGTAGATGGCTTCATCAAGCTTGCTGGGAAAAAAAGGACGACAAAGAGGAGTCAAGGGACAGAGTTAAACAAAAAAACCATCTCAACTAACACATTTCATGCTTTGCAATTAGAACTAGTGCAGGACACCCCAGAGAATGAAGATCGACGCCCTGAAGATCCAGCGAGACCTAACAAAGATATGGAATAAGACAAAGGAGAAAATCATATATCCCCAGAATGAGGCCAAGAAATGGACCCAATGGAGGAAGATCAGGATGAGATGGACATTGGAGATCTGGATCTAGATGGTTTGGAGAAAGTGGTTCAAGATCTAGAACAAGGAGTTATCCCATCTCAACAAGTGGTCCTACTCAAGGAGGCCATCATCAAAATCGGGAAAGCTAAAATCCTAGGGGTAGGGATAAAAAAACCTAGTGCAAAAATACATGAAACCATAAAAAAAACAGACAATGAAAGGAGGGGAAGAAGAAGTAATCAAAAAAGGATCAAGGATATTGGGGAGAAATTGGTTACTTAGGGGAAATTTCCAACCATAGAGGCTGCTTTTTCCCTACCCTGTAAGCCTTCTCAATGAAACTCACAACCTTGAACATTAGAGGCTACAGTGCACCTAAAAAGAAACGATTGTTGTGTAGGAAAATAGCTACTGAAAAGCCTACGCTTGTGTTCATTCAGGAAACCAAATGCACTGAAGAAGCTTTCAAAAACACCACGAAAAAAGTTTGGAAAGGTTGCAACTCCATAGCTATCGACTCCAATGGAGTTGATGGAGGCCTTGGCATCATATGGAACCCTATGTAAATTCAACTCGCCAATTTCTTGGATACCCGATACACAATCTATGTGGACTTCCACATACTTGGTACAAGCCTTAGGGATATCCTAACCAATGTCTACGGACCCTTCTCACTTGCTCTAACGAAATACTTCATTCACTCTCTGGAAAAACTAAGTTAATGGGTCGAGAAAAAACAATGGATCCTAGGAGGAGACTTCAATGTCATCCACAATCACAGGGAGAAAAAAGGAGGAATTCTCTCCCCAAATCCTACTAGCATGGCCTTCGATACCTTGATCAACGAGCTGAATTTGATAGACATAAGAACAACTAACAACCTATTCACTTGGAACAACAAACGCTCGGGAGATAGGAAGATCGCTTCCTAATATTGGAATCCATACTCTCTGGAGGTGCATACATATCAACTTTCATTCTCTTAGTCGCAGGCTTAGATCATTGGCTTGTTAGTCTCCATTGGGATAGAATAGGAGAGCATCTAAGGAGGCCCTTCAGATTCAAGAAATTCTGGCTAACTCTCCCTAAATTTCATCCTCTTTTGCAACAGTGGTGGAGCCAATTCCATCCTCCCGTAGGCACTCTTATGTATAAATTCCAGCAAAAGATGAAATTCATCAAAGAGAAAGTTAAAATTTGGAATAAGGAGCTTTTCATAAACATTCAGTTAGAAAATTAGCAAATCGAAATCCAACTAGAGACCATACAAAGAACCATCATGAAAGAAGGATATTGTGACTCATTAAAAATGGAGGAAAAGGACCTGCTAGAAGCCTTGGAAGCCAGATGTTTATAAGAGGAAATCCTCTGGAAAACCAAATCCAGGAATATTTGGCTCAGGGAAGGAGACAGAAATTCGTCTTTCTTCTTCAAAGCCACCCTACAGCATATGCAAGCCAATAGAATTGTTAGACTAAAAACTTACAATCGAATTGAGGTAGAGAAGCAGGAGGATCTTGAGTCTACTCTCACCAATCACTTCAAACATCTCTTGAAAGAGCCCAACATAGATATATAAGAAGAAAGGAGGGAAATACTTGTCAACATCCCCTCCCTGGGAACCTAAGAACAAAATGAAATCCTTCTCCGACCCATTGAGATGGGTGAGCTGGAAGAAACAGTCAAGCAACTCAAAAATGAAAAATCCCTTGGACCATACGACTTCACAACAAATTTCTTCCATGCATGTTGGTCCACCATCAAGGAAGAGGTCTTGGATATTGTTGAAGACTCCTAGAAAACTGGAAGCATCCTGAAAGCCTTCAACTCAATGTTCCTCACTCTGATGCCTACAGAAAATGGAGTAGACTCTGCTGGTAAGTTTCGACCCATAGCTTTATGTAATGTAATTTTCAAAATCATAACCAAAACCATAGCCAACAGGCTGAAGTCTCTTCTACCCACCCTCATATCCGAGGAGCAATATGGATATGCTGAGGGTAAACAAATATTGGATGACATCATCCTCTCTCATGAGATAATCGATTCTCTCAAAGCCACAAAAAACGCTGGTATGTTAATCAAGTTGGACTTATCAAAATCCTTTGATAAGCTCAACTGGGACTTCATGAAGAAGATGCTAACTGTGTTTGGATTCTGTGATCATTGGGTCAGCTCGATCCACACCCTTGTCTCCACATCCATCTTCTCCATTCTTGTGAACGAAACTCCTTCTAAAACCTTTCAACCATCTCATGGGATCAGACAAGGAGACCCCCTTTCCCCCTTTCTTTTTGACCTCATAATGGAAGGTCGGGGACGCATTCTCAAAGCCAAATTCCAGAACCATCAACTCAAAGGCCTCGCACCCTACTTGGGATTAGAGCCTCAAAATCAACAGCAATTTGTAGACGATACCATGCTAATGGGAAGATCATATGTTCAGGAAGCCAAAATCCTAAAAAATAGTCTCAATACCTTCCTCTCAACCAGTGGTTTAGATATCAACAAAGAGAAATCTCAAGTCTACTTTTTCAACACCTGTCGGATCACCAAGCGAAAAATCCTCTGCATCCTGGAATTCACGGAGGGATCTATACCTTTCAAATATCTAGGAGCACCTCTGACCGACTCCGTCACGAGAAAGATCTCCTAGAAATACCTTCTAGACATATTGAATCTAAAACTGAGTTGCTGGACCCACAAATCCCTAAACCTTCCTAGTCGTCTCATGCTTGTCAAAGTCATCCTGCAAACCATGTCCCTCTATCTTTTCTCCACTTTGGTCACACCGAAGCCCATTCTCAAAAATCTCAGAGAACTGCAACGCACATTCCTCTGGGGAGGTACTGAAAATCACAAGAAATGGGCTTTAGTTAACTAGAACACTCTCTACACTCCAAAGATTGATGGAGGTCTCAACTTGAGAGGTCTTGACATTAATAACCGAATAAACAATGCCAATATTTGGTGATGTATAAGGCATACCACAGAACCTTAGGCCCTTCTATGGCATTCCAAATATGCTCCCTCCTGGACTAAACAAGATCTTTTTCGTTTCAACTTTGATGTCGAAGGCTCGCATATTTGGAACTCTGTCCAAAACAATTGGAGTCTCATACAAAACTACAGCTTTTGGGAGGTGAGGAATGGGAATACAACTAATCATATGTAGGAAGCTTGGAACCAAGAAATACCATTAAGAGAAGAGCATAATCTCTAAACTCTACAGGAACAATTGACGCTCAGAAATGCATCCAAAATCAGTGATATGTGGCAAGAGAATTCTAGGGGAGAGAATTTCTGAAAATGGAATAACTTTGATTGGTGGCAAACTCTAAGCCCTGCGGAAGATATACAAGGATTTTGGGATGGCCTACAAACCAAGAAGATCAGAATAAATCAGGACAATGACAAAATAAGATGGGGCTTGTCGCAGACTGGTAATTTCAGCATGAAGGAAGCAACTGCAATTCTCACTAGCAAAGGTACTCATGGATATGATCCCAAGTGGAAAAATATTTGGAAGGAAAACCTCTGGTCCAAAGTATCTAATTACCTCTGGATTTTGCTGCATAGAAGCATTCTAACCTGGATGAATCTGCAAAGGAGAGGAAGCATAGGACCTTTTTGGTGATACCTATCTAAAGCCAACGAAGAAACCATTGATGACCTCTTGGATGAGTGCTAGTTTGTTGAAACAATTTGGGAAGAGGGGGAAAGAATCTTCAGAAACTCTTCCATATTTAAGGGTCTCCCGGACCTAACCATAACAAATTGGCCTTTCCAACCCTGCAACAGCATGCTCCTAAACATAAGCTGGGAATTATTCCCAGGATTCACAGTCTGGGAACTATGGGTAGAATGAAATAATAGAATTTTCAACAACCGAAGAAGAATCGAAGAGTAGGTATAAAATATCCTAAAGAGACACACCATGGATACATTAAAGCTCTCATCTTGGAAAGATAAATACCTTAATGCCAAAATTAATGAAATGCAATTTTTTAATGACTAGAGAATCACCACCATTCCTGACTACATTGGCCCATCCATAATAAAGACAATCCAGGTTAAATCCCCCAACCAATGGCTTCCTCCCCCCCACAATACTTACAATATCAACTTTGATGGAGCCTCCAAAGGAAACGTAGGCCCTACCAGCTTTAAAGGTGTCATTCGAAACAACAACGAGAAAATTATGGGAGTCTTCTAGAACTCTCTTAGAATCACTACAAACAATGACACTGAGTTTGAAGGGTTGCTGGTTGGCCTCGCCTAGGATATGGAGATGAATTGGACACACCTCATTCTGGAAGGGGACTCCCTCCTTATCATCAATATGGACACTATACTTTAGGAAGGTTCTATAGGCAGGAAAGTGGGAAATAACTAGAGATTGGAAAGAAAGCTTGGAGCCCTTAACCTCATCCTCAAGGACAACCCTGTTCTTGTTTTCCAACATGTAAAAATAAAATCAAATAGGCTTGCGGATGCCATTGCCAATAAAGGAGTTACCCATAGTCTTACCATACAATGCTCCCATTGGGATGACAACATTGAACCCAAAGACAAGGTAAATAAGGATCAGATTGCGATATAGGATTCTCCTACCATGTATGCGAGTTTGAGTATAACAGTTGACGAATGTCATGTGCATATGAAATATTATGGGTGTCAAGTGCAGGACGAGAGGCCTCAGGAGGAGCATGAAAGTGTAGATATGGAAGGTACCACTCAAACCTCCCCCTGGGAATAAAATATGCCACACCAATACAACACGATGAAGGTAGACAAATTCAAAGCTACAAATGACCACAGCAAATCCGTTCATCATATCACTAAGATAATGATGTAGATCTTGACCCTGAACCAGACGATCCATACGATAATTCATGATGAGTGCCCTTCCTCTGCAGTAGTGAGTGATGAGCGTCCTTCCTTTCTGATGAAGCGCCATGAGCATCTGTTCAAGAACAAGGTGCAACATGCCCATCTTCCCTCAATCCATGCTACTAGTAGGCGCGCCATGCCTAATGCCAGAGATGCGTTGCATCAATCAGATCAGAAGAACGATAGTAGGCTTCCATCCTAGAGATTGCTAAAAATTCAGGGCTATAGGCCCGACAGTCATAAAGTTTCACACTTCATCCCAAGCACAAGCTATAAGAGGACAATGATGAAGCTTCAACATGCCACCAAAGCTAAGTTGTGCCTGGGAAACACTACGCTCAGTTATTTTCTTAGACTAGGGTTATCAATTCTTGCAGCCTTGAACTTGGAGGTGTGAACCTTGCGCATGGATTCTAGCTACATCACGCCTCAGCACCAACACGCCTTAGATGACCTTGAGCACATACCCTAGCACTAGCACGCCATGAATATGACTTCAAGAGGAAATCGTGGTCATGAGGTTGATTGGGAATCCCTCTTCCAAAAAGAGGCTCCTGCTCACATTTGCAATTCAATTGCAGCCATGGAAGATGAAATTTTCGACGAATTCGGGCTTAGACTAGTGCATGATATCACCATGTCCAAATATTGGAGATTGAAGTTTATCTTGGCCAAATCCATGAGCGAAAGAGAAATTTTCAGAGTGCATGAACCTCACGGTCAGCACCTTCAGAGAGGATGCTGATAAAGGGCTAATTCACATGAAAATTTTCATGCAAATCTTCAAGCCTCCTTTCAGCGGAGAAAATAAGGATGATAAGGATGTTAACTCCAGCAAAGACCTGGAGGATGAGGATGAATCCTCCAGAAGGTTATAATTGCTCTGATTTGTTTTGTCTTTCATGCTTCCCACAAGTCTCTCTTCCTCTTATGTCAAATTCTTAAATTGTTATGTGATGTCAACCTTCAATGGTTGGGAAGAAGTAGTTATGTCTAGATGCTCAATAGGGACCATTTTTCACACATTTCTCAGGTGGTTCCATATCCATGGCTTGACTCCTTGTTTATGTAGCAAGCCCTATTATGTAACTCTCTTTTTAATATGAAATAGAAGGATTGTCTATCTTACTTAAAAAAAAAGAACGATGTGTTCTTGATTATTGTAAATCCTTTGAAGTTAACTTCTAAAAAGTATGTACATGTATTCAAAGTACTGCGGAAGGAAACCTTAAAGGAAGCATTCTTATTTCAATAGTGATTTAATGTTCATTTAAAGTCAATTTATTGGGTTGATCAGACCTTTCTCTAGTTGTTGTTGACCTAAATTGGCTTTGATCTTCTCATGATTAACTATATGATGTCTTGTGTTTAGTTTGTATCATCCGCGGTTCTCATCAACGGTTCAACATCTTCCTTTTTCAGAACTGAGTGAGTACTGTGACAAGGATGTCCCTTGGCTCTTTTATTATTCATTATGGTCATTGAGGGTCTTAGCAGAGCTATCCTTCATGCCAAATCTCATGGAGGGATTAAAGATACTGTGATTGGGGGAAACGTGGGTATTACTCATCTTCTTTTAGTTGATGACGTTTTGCTTTTCACTAAGGGCTCTTGGAGGGATATTACCAAGATTAAAGTTATGTTGTCTCCTTTCACTAAAGATATAGGTATGGTTTGTAATGCTGCTAAATCTTCTATATATTTTATGAACCTGGATAATTTTTCTATGGATTGGATTTTCTCAAAATTCAAGTTCAATTTAATTGACATAAGAAATGGATTGAAATACTTGGGTTTTTTTATTAAACCTAATGAATATTTGAAGAGAGACTTATCTTGGATGGTTAGCATGATTGAAGGTAAACTTAATTTATGTTGTAATAAGTGGTTATCCAGAGGAGGAAGATTAGTTATGATTAAATTGGTGCTCAAATCCATTCTTATTTATTGGGACTCTATTGTCTATATTCCAGTTGGTACAATGGACAATGTTTGAAAGATTTGGTTTAATTTCCTTTGGAGAGGAATTGAGAATCAAAGTGCCTATCCTTGGATAGCTTAGAGGAGACTTTCTTTGCCTAAATATATGGTGGTAAGGGGTTTAAAGTATTATCCAAGTTTTTCCAAGGCTCTTGCAGCAAAAGGAATATGGATATTGATTTATGGTAAAGGGATTTGGGAAATGTTATCCACAATAAATACATCTACACCTTAATCATAGAACAATGGATCAAATCCCAAAATAAGATATCAAGGAATGTTTCTATTATCTAGAAAGTAATGATAAAATCCTATGAAATCATTGGTGATTGGTTGTCCTGGGAAATTGACAATGGAATAAATATCAAGGGTGGATAGGATCCTTGGCCTGGATGTTATGTTGCATAGAGACTACCTGTGGAGATGATTGATAATTAAAAGACAAAGGTATCTAATTTATTTATCAAATTTAGGATCATACAAACTCGTCTCATGTTAGTCATAAATGGCTCTCTACCACTGATCTGGGGTTTGCTGGGGAGAAGCGTAATATATGGGATCAATACTTAAATGATCTTTATGTGTCCATGCCCGCCACAATGAAAAGGATGATGCTATTATTTGGACAAAGAAGGAAGTTGGAGGCAAATATCTTCCAAGTTTGGGTTATAGTGTTTCCAGAGATGAAGAAGACCTCCCTAAACCTTCTTGGTAGAATTCAACTATCTAGCAATTAAACTGTCTTTTGAAGACTAATAGTTTTTTTGGTAGATATGAGCAGGAAAGTCCTAGTTTGGGACAAATAGATTAATTTTCTAGGCATTGAGACTATCATATTCCCATTATGCCATGATGATTCAGAATCAATTGAACACCTGTTTATCCAGTGTCCATATATTTCCTCCATGTGGCAGTTTGCAACACAAATTTTTGGCACCCATTCTATCTGGCATGGTGAAAACTTGATTGAAGCATGCAAGGATTGGTGTCACAATGTATCAACATTATAGAGCTCTGCTAGTTCTTCTGATGTGGGGTTTATGAATTTCTAGGAACAAAGTTATATTTCAGGATGTCAAAGTTCATACTATGCTATATGCTTCAAAAAGTGTGGCTATCATGGAATCTTTTCCTCAAGTGAAGGATACTAACAAAATAGAGTAATAAGAGAGATTATTATTGACAAATCAATCAACTGGTTCTTTTTTTATGGTTCTTCACAAGGAAGGACTACAATGGGTAGTGCAAGAGGTATTTTTTTCTTATCAAAGGGTCATTGACACAAATTTGATGCAGGAATTGGAAGGCCATCTAATAATATGGTGGAGTTAAAAGCTCTAAGACTTCTCCTCCATTTTGCAATTTCTAAAGGTGTTTAGCGCCTACAGGTCTTCAGGGACTCTTTGTTAGTGATTGATTGGCTTAGATTAAATATGCCCCCTAAAAACATCATTCTCAAGCCACTCTTTGAAGACATCCCATGATGTATAGGGTTGTTCACTGATATTTATATTTTTCATGTTTATAAGGAAAGTATCATGATAGTTGATTCTCTCTCCAAAATGGGGATTCATATGGTAGAGAATTAATGGAGACTTTGGGATGGTATTGGAGACATTGAACCTGAAAATGACATACAAGTTCAACCACTCTGAATGCTTATATATGATTATAAACATATTACCTTTTTTATTTATTTTGAAGGACTATTTCTCTATGTGAAAATGTTTTGACTCCTTTGGCATAGATTACTATTTGCATACTATATTTTTGTAGATTCAAGAACATACTATGAAATCATTCAGTGACTGGAATAGGCCTTTTTGTACAAGGTTGTTCACCTTAATGGAAGGGATTGCGATTTTTTTTCGTGGAAAAAAAACTTCCATGCGATGGAATTGTAAAGTTTTCAAATTATTTTTAAATAATGGAGTAATAAATGAATGAAAGATTATATTTTTATTAAAGTAAATATTATTAAAAAGATTGACTTTTCATTAGAACAAGAAAGCTTTGGGGTGGTTCTATTTTCTATAACAACAATGCTATTGTGTTAAGTTCTGATTATTTGAGTTAAAAGACGATTTTGATGTAATCCTGATTTACTACATCTAATGAAAAAGATATTTGTTGAATCCTACCACTGAGTAGTTATTTAATTCTTGTAGCATCATTGGCTAAGGGCCCACCTAAGGGAGGTGTATGGACTTGTGTTTGTTCGAATAGATTCATTTTCCATATTGTTTTAGCCATTTCCTAATATTTTAGTTTGTTGTGTTTTTCTAACGTTTTCTATAAAACACTATTTTCTTGCAATCTGCGTGCAGGAACGCTATAGATTCGATTTGTAAATGCAATTTAATTTTATCCTTTTATTTCTTTTATATGCATGACTCCATTATTCAACTTGGTAAATGCTTGTCCTCTACATCATTGCATTTTTGTATGGAACTCACAGCTTCTCAATTTCTTGCATTTTGTATCCTTGAGGTAGAGTAAGGAAGACCTCCACTGAAATTTGTCACAACCAATAGCGTCAATTCAGCATAAGATTTCCCCTGAAGGGACCAATGAGAAACTAAGTTCCAAGTAGTATGTCTAGATCTTACACCCTTGCAATGAGTAATTAGAAATCATTTTAGAGTTTACTTTTTTATTGAAGGTACATTGCATTTCTTATTTTGGAATTAAGTTTTTATACTACTAGGCATATCTTCATTTTTGTAGATTCATATATTTTGTTGAACCATCATAATTTTGTACAATATCCTTGCTAACATTTAAAAATTAAGGTTATAGGTATAACATCCTTGCTGGAATCTTGTCTTAAACGTACAATATTATGGTTCACTTTTTGGCACCTTTATCAAGGGTTTTTTCAATATACAAAAGGATAGCACTCATTCAAGTAAGTATTTGTGAAAAATCATTTAGTTGATTCGTTATTTCTATTAAACTAGGAATTTTAAGAAAAAAAACAAAAAATGTAAATCATCTCTTTTTCTTGAAATCATTTGGAAAAAATAAAATTTATATAAAGACAAAACCATAAAAATATTACTCACTCTTGTAGAATGAATTCCTAGAGATAGGGATGAGTTCGGTCGATTTCTTCCAAAAAAACCACTCATACCAACCCAAGATCAATCCATATGAGAGAATAGGAAGAAAACTTTGTAGAAAATATTGAGATAAATTCTTCTCCTTTTAAATCCATGAGAAGCACTGGTCTCTTTGGAAACACTTATACAGATTGGGAGGACGAAACCATTGATTCAAAAGCTAAAGAAAAACCAATAGCTAATATCCCAATAGAAAAGGGGGAGGAGCCCATAATCCATTACTTTCCTATCAAGGAAGTCAATGATAATGAGGCTAGAATGAAAAACAATAACCTTGCTTCCTTTCCTAACTTTCATGGTTTATTTTCAGAAGACCCATACACCTTCTTATTTGAATTAGAGGTACTATTCAGGACTTCTGATTACACCATGGATACCCAAAAACTTAATCTCCTTCCCTCTACAATTAAATACTCTTCCTTGAGGTTGTTCATGAGCCTAGAAGGAAACACCATCATCACATGGGATTAGATGAAGACACCTGTATTGGAAAATATAGGGACTATTGCAAAGCTACGGAAACTAGGGATGAAATATTTATGATGGTACAAGGGGAGAACGAGTCACAAGAATACTATGAGGAGATATTTCAATTGATTTACAAGCAATCTCATAGTTGTACTTTGGATGAGGAGTCTCTCAAGATTGCACTCCTTAGAGGGGTAAGGGAATACTTTATTTAAACATTAAATAGATTATCCAATGGTGACATTTACCAAATGGACTACGATGAAATCAAGCATATTTTTAAAAATCATTCTAGATACATAGGTAAAAATATCAGAGGAAAGAGCCTTCCCCTTCAATCATCCAAACCTTCAAATCTCACCCTTACCATGTATGATATACCAAATATATTGGATGACATGGAAGCATGCATTATTCACTTCTTATCTCTATAGATGGATTCCATGCAAGAAAAAATGAATAAATAATAAGTTGAAGAAGCTTTGGCCATTTTTTGTCTTGCATGTAGAGAAAAACATAAAAAGAATGATTGACTATAGGGCCTGATGTAGGTTATTGCAAAAAGTATGGAATGTTGTGGTATCTATTTCAATAATCATGCCACTAGAAATTGTCCATACTTATACCCACTGGAGGTTGTTCATTATGAGCCAAAAGGGGTTGCATAACCTATATGTTATGTAAACCCTAAGAAACCAAGGCCACCAAGGAATTCCCAATAATATGGACAACCGCCATATCAACACTTTCAAGGACAACTACAATCTCATCAGTCTTATGGACAACCGGATTTTCAACACCCTAATGTATATCAACACTATGATGATCCTTTTAACCAATATCTTGAATGTATATCTACTGGGAAAGACCAAGTTCCTAATCAAATTCCATTCCAATGGTAGAATCCTCAAGGCATGCCCCCTACATATGGACAATATTTTCCTCCTACAAAATGGAGTCCAAATCAACAACAACCTGCCCTTATGCTTCCTCTAATTTTATTATGCACCAAGCTCAAAAATATTCTTAGCAATCACCTGGACCACCTCGGCTACTAACTTAACTAGCTCCAAATACAAGCAATGGGAAAGATTAACCTATTTATAGCAATGAACTGGCAAATTACCCAACATATTTTGTGAACATGGTGGAGGAAAATGAACTAAATTTGCGATCACACATAACTATGACACACACTCTTCCATAAAGCATTACATTGCCACATGAAAACCCTTTTAACCTAGATCAGATCTTCCATGGGATTTATGGTTGTTATTGAAGTGGTAAATTCTTATTTACATTAATGTCATAAATCTGGTATAATGAACTGTAATGATGTTGATGTCCTTATGTTACTAGAAGCGAGATTTCTTATGTATTTATGATCATTAGAGGGTATGATATTTGGAAAAAAAATATAGTCGTATATGGTTGTTCCAGGTCAGATATGATGGGGATTTGTTGACTAATATTTAATATTATAAATCTGGCATATTTTTGTGTTGTAATTTCACCTCTGTGGAATGTTGGAATGATTTTTGGTATACTGTCATAAGTGGAGTCTTTATGAATGTATGTAAATATGATTTAATAGTTGGTTAAATGGATATGGCTGTAGCCCATATGTGCGATGGCCTTTAGTAAACATGTAAATAGGTTCTGGTATGAATATATTCACGTGTCATTACATTTCATTGCATGTAGAATGGGGAATTGTGGCATTGGAAGGGTTGTATTCCTTGTAGAGAGTTGATTGTTTTGATTAGTTTGGCTTGTTGGCATGTTAGCATAAACCTTAAAATATCATTATTCCATTGTGATTAACCTATAATAAATCCTCCTTGTTAGAATCCCTCAAGTATTCTAACCCTAATGTTGTATTTGGGGTTGGGTACGTTACAAATTGGTATCAAAGCCTAGATTCCAACAATGCGGATGTAGGGCCTTATACAGAGTTATAATCCTTATGTTTATGTCCATTTGGAGATTATAAATGTGATTCATGAAATAAATTTAATCCCATCTATGTTAATGGAATATTTGGAAGCCTCACTTCAAAGATTAGTTAGAGTGTATCCTACTTTTTAACTTTAGAATTTAAGAGATTAAAGATCAATTTATTATATTCTTTAGAATTAATTAATATTGCTTATTTAATACTTAATAGATTTATTAGTAGGAACCATGCATTGCATATCTAATGTTCAGTAGATTGATTGATTGATGCATCTTCACTTTGCATTACCTCTTTTACTATCCAATAATCTGATTGGTCGATGTTTGTTTAATGTGCATTACCTTGTTTATTGTTCAATGATTGGAGTGATCGATGCTTGTGCAACACCTCTTTTACTATTCAGTGACTTTATTTGTCGATGTGTGTTACTCCACATTTCCTATTTTACTAATCAATGAATTGATCAGTCGATGCTTGTTGATTGTGCAATGCCTCTTGTATTTTACATTGAATTAATTGCTATGAATGTGCATGGATAGTGTGTTGGGTAATTCAGGGAATGAGGGGTGGAGGCCTAATCCCTCTACATATATTGCATTCATATGTTTAGGATGACCCTGAAAGGATTGCTTGAGTATGCATTGAATTAATTAAATGCTTCTTGCGGTATGATTGATTTACGACTTAGATGATTACTATTTTCTATTATGATTGGAAAATTTTATAATGACTACATACTATGTTGATTGGAAGGGCATGCATTAGAATGAACCAGTTAATGTATTATCAGTAGGCATTCATTATTGCATGGTAAATAATAAGGTGCATTGTTAAGTGCATATTTGAATGGATATTGATTTTCTAATTTTGGATTGTTTCATATAAGTTTGTGTGTATGCTGATTTAAAGTACATGAAGTTTTTCTTGTGATATTTATGATGTTTGTTAGAAAAGCTTCTCTATGATGTTTGTTAGAAATTCTTCTCTACAATATTTCTTAAAACAAGATTCTCTATGATCCTTGTTATAAAAGTATCTTCATGATACTGTTAGAGAAGTTATCTTTGTTAGATAAGTATATTTGTAATCCTTGTGGAAAGGAATCCTTGTAGAGTATCATAGTAATATTTCATGGATCTTGTTGTAAAAGTATATTTATAGTATTCAATGTAATTGTTGGTAAATATATGCATGGGATTTATTGACTAGAAGGCACTTCATGCCAACTTGGTTGAAATACTTGATGCACTTCATATTGGTTGGTATACTTGATGCACTTCATGAAATTGGTTGGTATACTTGATGAACTTCATGAAATTGGTTGGTATATTTGATGCACTTCATGACATTGGTTGGTGTACTTGATGCACTTCATGGTATTGGAAAATCACTTGGGCATTTCATGTGCATGACTAATTGGAAAACATGTTTAATGCATCTCATGTATCTTGGAAGAGTATGCATATAACGCAATTCATGAATCTTGCATGCATTTCAAGTAACTTAGGAATATGTTCATAGTTCATGATTCAATTTGAATTTGAATTGATTAGAATGTATTTAGGGTAGATGCATTTGATGTGTTTGATTCCATGTACCTTTGATGTACTTCATGTGTCATAGGTGCAGTATACTGGAATGGATTGAGGATGAATTTATTTCATGTAATCTGGGACTATTTCATGTGATTAATTATAGTTTATTTTCTTGAAGATGTGTTGTCTTTATCTTGTTGAATAGTGTATATATGTTTGCTGCTAACTGTGTGTTTGTTGGAATGTGATGAAAGTATCCTCGTTTAAAATATCTTTATATCATGTATCATATATTTTTATACCTTAGGTTAATCATATGAGTGATTGAAATATGATTTTCAAGTGGATGTATCTTTGTTGAATATTGAAGTCCTAATAATGAGGTTTAAAGGCCTTGCAATGAGGTTTGAAGACCCCGTGATGGGGATTGAAGATTTCCCCTTGCTTCCTTAAGTCCACTCTACTTGTCTTGGTTGTCGTGCATTAAGTAGAAAAAGGGATGATGATAGGAGTCACATCCCATAGGTTGTGGAGACAAACATGAGAGTAGGTGGTAGTGAGGAGTATTTTGGTTAGAAATATGTTATCTTTATGAGACATCTATGGGCATGCCAGTGAGATTTAGAAAATATGTTATCTTTATGAGACATGTATGGGAATTTTTGTTATCCTTTTGTAAATGAAAGTATGTAAGTGTACATCGAGGGTGATGCAATGTTTTAAGGGGGAGGGGATGTAATGCCTCGATGGTAAGCCCCAAAGATATGTAATGTTGTTATTTGATTACTATGGTGGCACTAGGTGCATGGAATATGGACATTTTTTATTTATTATTCTATTATTATTTACCTACAATTAGATAATATATCAACATGGAGAACAAATGTGGCTTTGGGGTCTTGGATTCTACATGCGAGGGGGTTGGGGAGGTTAGGAGTTGTTGCTCTTCCTAACATTATTTTTTGTTTCCTAATTTTGTTTTTACTAGACTATGTAGGTCCTATTACACCTAATTGATGCTTTGGATGTATCCATGCACCCATACACCCATTCAACCATCCACATGAACCCATGAAACCATGCACCATGCACCCATGCACCCATGAAACCATGGAACCATGCATCCATGCATGATGATATTATTCCCTATCTAAGTGATTTTGAGTTACTCTTTGGATAAGTTGAATGGTTTAGTCAATGGGATAGAAAATCCTTCACTGATTTAAAGTCACTTCTCAATGATCTTGAGTCAGTCTCTTAGAGGGAATTCGAATTGATCTTAATGAATTCAAATTTCTTCGATTCTATTTATTAATTCCTTCATTCATTGAGGGATGGAGATTTGTGCATGTCATGATTACTGAGGGATGGGTAAGAGTGCATGCCAGGGAAACCATGTATGCTCTGCCATGTGTGTGAACTGTTTGCTTGGAGAATGGGGATAGTGTGTCGTGTTTGAAGTAAGACTAATCAAATCTGGTATAGTTCCTCTTGTCTATTGCTTGTCTTTTTCCTAGACCTACACATAAATTATAATGGTGAATGGCGATTTTGTGAGGGACCTAGGAGGTGAAAGGATTACCATTGCACCTGATGGTGGGGTGGAGGAGTAACTAGGTGGTTAGGGATTGAGTTGTGGTTTCTCAAAACTAACATTTGCGCTAATATTGGGTGCAATATAGTTCCTCCATGTACACTTCTTCTCTCTATCCTGTACCTACACATAAATCTTGATGGTGAGTGGAAATATCTTGAGGGAACCTAGAAGGTGAAGGGATTATCATTTCACCTAGTAGTGGGGTGGAGGAGTAAGTAGGTGGAGAGGGGGGAAATACCATGGAATAAATTATCGTGTTTATGTCTCTCAGATTGTGGGACTGAGTTTTATCCTTAGAGATCGAATTTGAGAGATTTCCTTAGCATGTGGAACCATGAACTCAACTCGGTGGTGACTTGCTAAAGTAGTATTGGCTTTATAGTGTCTAAGGTTGGGAGGAACATTGAACTGTTGATGCTAGTTGCACCATATATAAAAGATAAGCATTCTTGACTATTATTTACTATGTTAATGATGCACATGCACCCATGGAGGATGATATATCTTGGTTCTATTTTGTTGCATAATGATTTATATGTTCATGTTTAATGGATAAGTTTGATGTTGTTAAATTGACAACAAATGGAGTAGGTATGCGAATATGCTAATCTAGTTATCATATGCTAGATTGTATGATTTATGGTTGTTGTTGGGATCAAATTTTTGGACATTCCATATGGTCATGTATGATTGTTTCAGATCATATCTTCCATGGGATTTAAGTTTGTTATTAAAGTGGTGAGTTCATATTTACATTAGTGTTAGGGATGATTTTATGGAACCATACTTATTTAAAACTGTATAAATGTTGGCGAATATTACCAATTCTTAAGACGCCAACTATAAAATGATTGGCGATATTTTTCAAAAAATATTTTAATTTCCAAGGATGTTATATTGTTTATATAATAATTTGGCGATTTTTAGGGTGACAAATTTTTACCCCATCAAAATTGGGCGAAACAGGGCTTCAAAAAATGCAAAATGGTGAATCTTTTTTGGGAGAAAAACATGGAAAAATAGCCCATTGGGCTAAAATTCACCCCTAAAATTCACCCTGATTAGTGTTATAAATCTACAATAATGAACTGTAATGATGTTGATTTACTTATGGTACTAGAATATAGATTGCTAATGTATTTATGATCATTAGATAGTCTGATATTTGGACAAACCATATGGTTGTATATGGTTGTTTTGGTTTAGATATGATGGGGACTTGAAAACTAAGATTTAGTATTATAAATATGGTATAATATTTATGCGTTGTAATTCTGCCTCCTTTGAATGTTGGAATGTTGATTTATAGATTATCGTAAGTGGAGTCTTTATTAATGTATGCAAATACGATTTAACAATTGTGTAAATGAATATGGGAGACAACCCATAGGTGTGACAAACTTTAGTAAACATTTAAAGAGGTTTTAGTATGAATATATTCATTTGTCGTTACATTGCATTACAAGTAGAATGGGGAATTGTTGCGTTGGAAGGGTTTTCTTCCTTTTAGGGGGTTGATTGTTTTAATTAGTTTGTCTTGTTTACATGTTAGCCTAAACCTTAAAAGAACACTATTTCTCTATGCTTAACCTCTAATCACTCCTCTTTTCAGAATCCCTCAAGTATTCTGACCCTAATGTTTTGTTTGGGTTCAAGCACATTACAAATATCTTCTCGATGGTTATAAGGGTTGCCTTTTGAGTATAACCTACAAATGATACATGTTTATCATGCGTTGTTAATAATAATTGATATACTGAGTTGGTTTCTTTGTTGCTATCACCAAGAAGGATGGAAAGGACATGCTATACTTCTATGCTTCAAGGAATGAGATCCTCATGTTTGGGAATGCTATGTTTTCAAGAGCCAATATTAATATGAGAGGAATCTATTATACATGTTTATAAATGCAATACACAAATAACTATATATTTTTGAATGATTCCTATTATGATAGTGTCGTGTGGTCTTATTTTCATATCCACTTCAATTTGAATACTTGTTAATAAGGCACACCCTTGACTAATGTTACGTTGATAATCAACCAAGTGTAACGCTGGTGTGATTAAATAGTAGTCTCAACAACTCAACAAAAAACCGCTAATATGGTACTTATTCATTTCATTTAATGACCTTTTAAATAATACTAATGACTAAAGTCATAAATACATAGATAATTTCGAGCAACCATTGGTTCTAGTTACTATGCTCTGGTTTGGACCACGAAGTAATCCATTATCACACAATATATACAACTTTATTGAATCCTATATTGGAGATTCCTGTGAGGAGAATATGAGATAATTATATATCCGATTTATGCATAGATACATGCGAGGAATTAATTTAGTATTATGAAATGGCTATCAATCAACCATAAGAGATGCCAAGATAATAAGACAAATTGTTTTTTATTGGTGCTATGCCATCGAGAAAAAAATGAACATTGAAAATTACTCTTGCCAAGCTATGAATTACATGAATGACTCTCAACCCACAATTCAATATAAAACTAAATCCTATCTAAATCATTAATTATTTATCGATAGCGAGTGGAGTAGTGAAACTAGACTTGTGTTATCTCAAAATGTTTGCCAAGAACATGAAAAAATTCACATCATTGACAAATTGAACTAAGAAAGTTTGCAGTATATTTTGAACTAAGATCAAGTTGAACAATCACCTTAAGATAGAGCTTTATAGGTTAGCATAGAAAAATGGATTTAAAGTTTGTTAGCATATATTTTTATTACAATTTTATATTAATGTAATAGAAAAATGGATTTGGAGTTTGTTAGCATATATTTTTATTTAAATGTAATAGAAAAAATAAAATCGACTTTGACAAAGGGATTGGTCTTTAAGGGTTGGATGAGACTTCTTTATTGGATGACACTTCTTTATCTTTTGACTAAAGGCTCCATGGTACACAATATTGATGATGTTCAACTAAGTCAAGTTTAACAAGTATGAGTTTAGAGCTTGTTTACATTTTCTCTTTACTAATAAATATTCCAACTAGACTTGAACGAGGATTGAATTTTAATGGTTGCATGTTATTACTTGAATGGGGTTGAATGGGGATTGTGGCATGTTATTTTTTTGTTTTTGTTTTTAATAATGATTTTTATTTTTTTTAATAATGGTTTTTAAAGACAAAAATAGGTTAAATGGAAATTGAATTCTAATACTGGAATGTTTTTTTTTGAAATAATGGTTTCCATAAAAAAATATAGGTTTTATATGTTTATGGTCACAATTGAGTCATGTTACACTCCTTATTAGTGAAAAGTAGTGATTACAATTATGACACACCTCTTGAAATAACATATATCTATACATATATTAAAAAAATAACCCCATAATGAACAATGAACCTATGTGCTTAAACAAAAACACAAATCTCTAATTTGAGGAGTTTACTTTTAACGTTTGTTTACGTCTTCTGAAATGTGGTCATGTTATTGTTTATAATGGCATGGAGATATACAATATGTATGGGAAATATGTGGATGATGTAAAGAGGTTTATGAATTTTTATGTTAATCAGTGTTAGAATAATAATTATTTGTGTTATTCTCATTATATTTGTGGAATCGAGGTTGATATCTAAAAGTCCTAAATTCACAAAGATTCTTCATTATCAATTTTATTGTGGATTTTTACTGCAAAGGCTCTAAGGGATCATAGTTATGTGAATAGTATCCCACACACGAGGAACTGTCAGGAGTAGCAATGAATCATGCACCTTCTCTCCATTTCTCAACATGAAATAGTGCACTTCTTTGGTGGATGAATTGACCATGCAAATTTTTGAAAAAATGAAGGAAACAAGCACTAAAAATAAATTGGAATTGATGAATATTACATGGAAAATAAATGATTAGAGGAAACCCTCATAGGACCACCATGGAACTGTGACTTTATGAAGTCTCCAATCCTATATTCTGTAACATCCCTTTGTTGAGGTTGATCATCAATCCTCCTATCATGGTGCTCATCAAACCTCCCTTTCCAAACCCAAAATCATGATATTGTCTCGCATTAGATAACTCCTTATTGACATACATCAACCACAAGTTGTGATGTTGTCCAACACCACATAACTCCCTATCAACGTTCATCGTTATGATATCGCTAGTTTAATATACACTTAATATTCACAATGATGGGGAGATGTAGCTTAAACGGGAGTGCAATCACTTTGCATGTGAGAGACATGGGGTTTGATACCTGGAATTTACATTTACGTTTTTTTTTCACTATCTGATTGGCATATATTATGGGAATTACCCCATATTTGTTTAGCATGCAACAATAAATAGAAAATGGCATGTCTACATGTACACATTCCCATAGACAAATAAAAATGAGAAATAAATAGAAAATAGCATGTGCCACAACAAATCGTTGCTATAGAAATACATTTTCGTTGCTACAGTGACGATTAGAAGCCTAATTTTTTGTCACAAAAATATCAACGCATTAGCCACACTTTGAATATTCCGTTGGTATAGCGACAAAACATCGATGAAACATGGTGATTGTGGCATTTTCTTAAAAAAACAATAGGGGTTGATATAGTGGCATTTATGTGTCGCTATAGCAATGGTTGGGCGTCACTATAGTGACGATTTATTTTGGAAAAAAAGTGAATAAATCAAATTGCATCATTTGAGCGATGTTTGGGAGTCGCTATAACAATAGAGTATTGTCACAAAATCAAGGGACTATTTCATATTGCATCGCGGCATCGATGGAATATTTTCGCAAAATCAAGCGACTATTTCATATTGCGTCGCTGGAGCAACAAAATATTTTCACAAAATCAAGCGACTATTTCATATTGCATCAGTATAATGATGTACATTAGTCCCAATAGCAACTTCAGTGTATCACTATAGGCATGAAAGTTTGTTGAAACTAAGAAATGCCCAATTAATTGACAATTGCTATAGCGACGGTCTACCGTCATTATAAAGATGACAACCTATCACTATAGCAATGAGCATTTGTCACAACTTAGAAGCGACTAAGAACTGATTCATTGCTATAGTAAGATTGTTATTTCATTATAGCACAAGAAGTACATTGCTATCATGACGTTTATTGTGTATT
>LPNX010809327.1:0-37500 GCA_001517045.1 Pseudotsuga menziesii
CAACAATGCTCCAAGGGACAAAGGGATGCAGACTCAAGCATAAGTTCTGGCAACAATGGACTATAGTTTCGTTACTCTCAATTCTCTCTTATGCTTTCAATGGGTTCCTTATATAGCTTTTCAAATGGATACTGAAAGGTCGAATCCGTGCGATCTCATTGGCGACTCTGCTGGGGAGTTCCTAGTAATTGTCCTTTGGAGCGTTCCTTGACTTGGATCCGACTCATATGACTCCTGGCCTTCCATATGCCTTGAGATCGCACGGATTCGACCTGTCAGTATCCATTTTAAAAGCTATATAAAGAACCCATTGAGACATTAAAAGCATAAGAGAGAATTGAGAGTAACAAAACTATAGTCCATTGTTGCCATAACTTATGCTTGAGTCTGCATCCCTTTGTCCCTTGGAGCACTGTTGTGTTCTTCCCAAGCTTGCCTTTTGCTAGTAAGCTTGCTATCGAAGTGATGGAGGATTGAGGTGGTGGAGGCCTAAGTGGGGGATTCAGTTTCTCCGGTTCGCAGACGTGCCGTCAGAGGTTGTCACTTGTAAGCTCTGATTCATATTAATAGAAATATCTTTTCCTGTCCAGTAATGTGTATTTGAATGAATATTGTATCCATTGGAATATGTCAAGTCACGAGAGCTGAAATCTCATGAAAACTGGCACGATCAAGGAGGTAGCATATAGTGGATGCCACCAATCTGATGCACCTTCCTTCTGATCGATCAATCCCACTCTTCCTTTGGAGAGTGAAGTGTCTGCTAGTCACATTTTCTTCACTGCCAGTTCAGAACCTATTGAACAAGGGGGCATTGAACTCGCTTCGGATCAACCCCCACCAAGTCCCTGGATTGCTTCCTTTGATTTGGATAGTCTAGTTGAGCCGCGCCTTCCTTCTGATGCACCTTTCCAGATAAAGGTCGAAGTTGAACCTTACACAATTGCTCATTGTATTGTTGATGAAGGAGCCTCAGTTAGTATTTTGTTTGCTTGTGCTTGGTGAGGTATGGGATCTCCCAGCCTTGTGTCGAATTCTAGTTAGTTACTGGCGTTTGATAGAAGAACTTGTATAGCCTTGGGAATTCTTGCTCAAACACATGTTACTTTGGGTGGGAAGACCGTCTTAGTTGACTTCATGGTGATAGAAGACCCCTTGGATGGAGAACATGAGTAAATACCTGGAAGAATCGGTTGTGAATTCCGTCGGCTAGATCTCCTGGAATTTGCAGTTGAATATCAGAGCTCAAATGGTTAAAGTTTCAAATGATTTATATTTTTTACTATTTATAGAAAAAATTTTAAAATATTTGAAAATTTTTACCCCCTTTCCTATAGTTTTGACCGTTTCTAACCATTTTGGACCGTTTCTGACCTAATCTGTGATGTAGAAGACCATTTTCAGCGTCGTTTCATCCTTTGGATTGACCCGTTCGTACTGATCTCAGGTATAACGTCTATACTGGCATATAGGTAATGTTCACCACCATTTGCATTTTGCATGACCTTATGACCATGTCACTATATCCTTAGGTACGAACCCACTCTATTATGTCACGGAACCTTCTTGCTGCTATAGAAGTGCCATGATATGAGTGGTAGAGACTCACCTTACATGGGTACCCTAGTTAGCTCCTTATTTTCATTTGGTACCCATGCCGATGTTTCCCCCTTTAGGGTGTGGGAGTCCGTTGTATAGTATTGCCATGACATTTAGAAAGAGCCTCATACTCTTGATCTTATGCTGGCTATGACCCCCCGAACTCCCTTGTATCAAGTTGTGGATGCATTATCATGAGTTTTTCCTGTCTTATTGATCTTTATGCCGGCTCCCCTGACATTGCGTTTTAGCCATATAGCCCGAGCTTGTCTCATGTCTAGCCATGCAGAGCCTTTCTTTATATCTTTCGAAGCTTGATTCCCTTTTTACCAGGAGGGGAGTTTCCCCCGAGTGTCGATATCCTACACATGTATCCTTGCATTGAGCATAGGTATGTTCCACTGCTTGGAACTAGTTTGTTTGCCTTTATGACACTCATCTCCTCCTAGTTTGTAACTATAAAGCTAGTTTATTCTTTTTTCAAGCTTTTCAAATCACTGAAAAAGATGAAAAAAATCAAAAAACCAAAAAGCCGGACAAGAAAAGATATTATATTTGGCAGTTGTTGAGTCGTGTCGCCTTCGAACAGAGCACTGTATATCACATCCATTGGTTGGGTTATAGTTTGAATTTAGGAGCTGTACTCGTTATCTGAGTTTTATCTCCACCGACTAGTTAAGCTTCCAATCCCTATGGAGCCTCTATTGATTCCTCCTGTGTCATAGAGATGTCCCCGTTTGTATATCGAGTCTATGCTGCCTTCATTCAGTCACCATACGCTGTTATGCTCTTCTTCAAAGGAATTTGAAACCTGAGTCGGCCATTCCTCAGTTATCTTCACTTTGCATGTCAGCCATTCTCGGTACAGTTACTGGTTCGTGCACCTTATGATCAAGTTCTTCCATATTATACAGCCTTGCTGAGTACCTCGTGTTGGATGATGGGGGATGCCCTAATGCCCTCCTTCCAGCGGATTTCATCCCATCGACTTCAGATCATTTATTCTAGGATTGGAGTCTAGAGTCATTTTGAGTGCCTTGAGACTTGCAGTCATCAGTGGCAGGGTCTCTCGCCATCGACAGTTTTGGGAATACATCAATGTCCCCTGATCGATGGATTCTCTCAAGTGTTCGACCTCAACACATTTATTCACACTTGTTAGTTTGCACTCTAGTACCTTGATTCTCATTTTCATTATTGGTGGGTGATCTCGCATCTGTTAACGGTATACATCAATGACCGGTAATCAGACGATGGACTACTATGTTCGACCTCGACACCTCTATTTGCATAGTAGGACATGTACTCATAGCGGTTTGTGTAGAAGACCTTCCAGATTGGTGGCATCCACTATATGCTACCTCCTTGATTGTGCCAGTGTTCATGATATTTCAGCTCTCGTGACTTATTCCAGTATATGTCAGACATTTCCAGCCACTATGGAGATCTTGATTTGTTATATATCTTCAGCCTTTGTGGAGATCTTCATCATGGAGATTCTGATCTATGTATATTGTACGTGGCGATGACCACATATGTGTTATCATGTTTCATGCCTATTCATGGCCATTGTACTCTTATGTATCCGGGAGTGCTATATGTATTTGCAGTTATATACAGAGTTATATTATGGTATTATGCTGATTGGGTGGTTGGTATTCCATTTGGGTACCTTCATCACTTCACTTCTGGGATGGACTTATAATGTATTTCGGCCATCGTATAACCCCTCTGATCTCATACATTAGGGGGCATCTGTTATAGCAGATTTCACCACACTAGGTGAATAACACATTGTATGGCCTTCCCCTTGTCCCGCTGCAGACTCATTATCCCCTATGGACCACTTTTTGTCTTTTGATGTATCATTGACCATCCCTAAAAACATTAGAAAAATGATATACGCGGCCTTTTCCCCGATAACCGCGTACATATGCGGATATTCCCTCTATAGTCGCGTACATCGGGATGTGTGCATAATCCAAAATCCTTTGGAGCGTTCCTTGACTTGGATCCGACTCATATGACTCCTGGCCTTCCATATGCCTTGAGATCGCACGAATTCGACCTTTTAGTATCCATTTGAAAAGCTATATAAGGAACCCATTGAGACATTGAAAGCATAAGAGAGAATTGAGAGTAACGAAACTATAGTCCATTGTTGCCAGAACTTATGCTTGAGTCTGCATCCCTTTGTCCCTTGGAGCACTGTTGTGTTCTTCCCAAGCTTGCCTTTTGCTAGTAAGCTTTCTATTGAAGTGATGGAGGATTGAGGTGGTGGAGGCCCAAGTGGGGGATTCAGTTTCTCCGGTTCGCAGACGTGCCGTCAGAGGTTGTCACTTGTAATCTTTGATTCATATTAATAGAAATATCTTTTTTTGTCCAGTAATGTGTATTTGAATGAATATTTTATCCATTGGAATATGTCAAATGCTTATACATTATTGATTATATATGCTAGAATAGATCTAACACCATGAAATATAGTATGCTTGTATTGTTTACTTGTTGTTGAGGACGTGCTATAACAATTCAAGCTGAAGATTGGAAAGCTCAACGGGGATCTACTTCAACCGTCCGGAATAAGGTACGAGGTTCGATCCTTTAGTGTTAGATTGTTTATTTCTATTGCATATTGGAGAAGATTGATTTCTGGAGTCTAGCTGTCTGTTGTGGTACCCCAAGCCATAGGAATTTCTCTCCGTAACAACGAGGTATGGGATCTCCCAGCCTTGTGTCGAATTCTAGTTAGTTACTGGCGTTTGATAGAAGAACTTGTATAGCCTTGGGAATTCTTGCTCAAACACATGTTACTTTGGGTGGGAAGACCATCTTAGTTGACTTCATGGTGATAGAAGACCCCTTGGATTTTAATATGCTCCTTGGATGTGATTATGTCTATGCCATGCAAGTTGTGGTGTCAACATTCTTTCGTGTGATGTACTTTAATCATGGTGAAGAAATTGTCACTATCGATCAGTTAGATTTTCTTGATCCATCTCCTGACCCAACTAGAGACTATGTCTTTCCTTTATTGGTTCCCAGTGTTTCTATAGACACTACCCTGCCACAGGTGAGCTAGCCTCATGTCCTTTGCGTTCAATTGCTACTGAGAAGTAGCCTATGTTTTCATGCTTACCTTCTTGGGACTTGGTCCCAGTAGTTGACCGGGTTAGTTATCCTATATAGACTGTGGAGTCTAGTCTCCACTCTATTGATCCATTTGAATGTTTAGACATGTGTCCTATCTCGGATGATCTCCTTCCTTCGGATGAAGTATTCCTATATTCTTTGATACAGTATGACCTTCATTTGGATGTTGGTTTAGTTGTGACTAAGTATAACCCTAATTTTCCATGTAATCCTGACTTTTCTTCTTTTTTTGGTCTTGTTGAGTCTTTTGACTCTTCCTTCGAACAACAAGTCAGTGATCCTGATGAGTTTGATTTTTCTTATGAATTTTTCAACTCCTATGATATTTAGTTTGTTCCTATAGACTCTATCTCCCTTGTTGATTTTTGTTCTCCTTCTGAGGTTGATCTTATTGATTATAAACCCTCGAGCCTTGGTTCTATAGAATCTTCTTTAGTTGATTCTGCCTTGACTTTACCTTTTGTAGAAGATAGCAAAATCGCATGTGTTTCTACCAAAGTGACCTGTATAAGATATTTTCTTCTGAATATGATTATGATGTTGTTGTTTCTTGGAGACATGAGTTTTAGTTGGATTCACAACTATTTAATGGCCTTGTCTTGTTGTTCAAGCTGTAACTGCATTTACGTGTATCCTGCTTGTGCTTTTGAGCCTGATGCTGGCTTCCACGCTTTTAGCTCGTTGTATAAGCCCTCATCTTTGTTTTCATCATCGCTAAGCCTTGTATCATTTTGCCTTTGCAACTTGACACCCTTTACCTTGAGGAGACATTCCCTGAGTGTCTTTATCTTGCTCATTTTCCTTGCATTATGCATAGGTTTGTTCCTTGCGCTTGGAACTAGTTTCGCCTGCCTATGACACTCGTCTCCTCGCATTTAGAGCATTCTTTCTACTCTCCTTCAAGCTCATTAAAAATAGTAAGGATTCCGCATGTTGAATTTTCTAGACTCGTTAAAACTTCACGGGAAAGATATTGAGTTTCTTTAGGCCCAGGTCTGACTCCTCAAAATAGACTTGACTGCTGAGTAAACTTGTCCATTCAGGCTCGTTAAGAATATGTGAATGGGCATCCACATTGGTGGTAGGTTATCTCTTTCTCAGACCATGTGGAATAATACGAGAAAGGAACACTCTTTTTTCTTCGGAATTGAGAAGAGTATTCTCAGGCATAGGTTTATGACTTTTCTGGACCTAAGGGACTAAACTTACGGAAAAGGAACCCCCGGTATGAGCTTAGTTTTCTCTTTTTCATGCTCTGGACCAAAACATGAAAAAGATTCAGAGTGTACTTTATGTCTTTGTCATGCTTGTTAAACCCTAAAGAACAAAGCATCGAGTTTATTGTTGTAAGCCCCATTTCTCTTAATCAAATGGATCTTTCCGAGTGATCTTTCCTTCCTTCACACTCGTAAAACTTAGGCTATATGCTGCTTTTGAAGGAGCGTTGGGTAGGTGGTAATTTAACCTTTTTCAGACCTTCCTGACTAAGTACGAAAAAGGTGCGCCTTTTCTTCTTTGAAAGTTAAGAGAGTTCTTCTTTGGCTTGTTTTATACTTTTTCGGCCTCAGGAGACTAAATTGGATGAAAAAGGACCCCCTTGGAGTCTTCTTTGGAGTTTTCAGACTCTCTAAACTATGAAAACACTGTCGAGCATGTACTAGTTCGGGATCGTAAAATCCACGAATCAGTGCTTTATCAAGCATTCTTCTTTCTTTTCTTCGAGCTTGCCAAAAATGAAGATGGTCCCGAGTTTGCTTTCTTGGACTCGTTAAACCTTTACAAGAGAGAGGGGAAGGGAAGTTCGTTCACATGTTTTTTACATCATGACAGCAAGTCTTGTTTCCTTGAACAAAGCACCAATTTTGAGTCTATCAACAGTTGGGTCCTAGTTTTTTATCTTATCCCGATTTAGAGTTTTTACTCCTCCAGTTGGTTTCCTTTCCAATTATATGGGGAATCGGTCAATGTCTCCTACATTGCATATTTTTTTCGTTGGTCCTTTTGTGTCAAAAGCTTCCTAAGTCACTTTTGTGTCGTGCTCACTATTCAAGGATTAAACCTTTGTCGACCATTCTGCAGTTTCCTTGACCTTTTGTGTTGGCCATTCCCTGGTATCAGTTCATTACATCATGTCTTCAGTGTCCTTGTCGTGAAATTCAGTACCAATTCCAGATCCAATTAGTCTTTGATTTACCTCATGTTGGATGATGAAAGATGCCTTAATGCCTTCCTTCCAATGGATCTCTTCCTATCTATTGCAACACCTCTTGCTCTGGGAATGAGATTTAGAGTTTTATGATAGTACCTTGGGGATTGTTGTCATCAATGGAAATTTCCCTCGCTATTGGGTAGTGGGAATACCTTAATGTCTCATACTCGATGGATTCTTCTAGTGTTCAACTTCAAGTCCTTGTAATCACACTTGTTAGAATGTACTAGGTACCTTGGTAACCATTTTCATTAATGGTGGTTTCCCTCGCATTTGTTAACGGTTCTCCTTATTGACCGGTAATCAAACGGTTTCCTCCATGTTCGAATTCAACTCCCTTTATTGGCATGGTTAGGATTCATAACTTTTTTGGGCGGTTTGGATTGAAGACCTTGGGTCGACATTAGCATCGTCATTTTTGCTATTTCCCAAGTTGCGCAAGAACTTGCTACATTTTATATGACATTTTGCTGAGACATAGATCCACCTTGTATATTTTTGGCTATGATCGATTGTCGAGTATGGATCCACCTTGTTCATTTGTGGCCATGAATCCTTTAGATTTGATATGGCGCCTTTTGGCATATTGAGCGACCATGATAGTTTCATCAGTTATACATATGTTGGATCCACCTGTATCTTTATGGAAATTATTTGTATATGGGCTTATATGTCCCAGAGATTAGTTTTTTCTGACATTTATCTCTCTTTCAGGTACCTTTGTTCGAGCCTTTTGATCTTGGATTCTCTGCTCTCTCCATACTCAGCTGTTTCCTTTATAATGTATTTCGACTATCGTCTTCCCCTCTAACCTCACACATTAGGGGGCATCTATTATAGCTCAAAATGACACATCTCTACCTGTGACCACTTTCCTATGTTTTTGTTGCATGTCGACAGTTCCATGATGACACTTCATGAAAAGTCACTGAAAAAAACACCTAACTTGGAGGACCCATATCTTGAGTTCTATAACTTCATTTGACCTCATCTCTACACCATTGGAAATATATTTCTGTTAGCTAAAACTTTTCAGAAGACACCAAAGTCTGAAAATGCCCAGAAATACCCTAAAAATGAGATTTTTGTCTATACGAGACTTTCCCTTAAGGAAACCCGCGTATGTACACGACTTGCTCTATATAATACCCGCGTACATAAGAGGGTTTCTATATATACATGAATTTCTGTATTGGAAACCCGCGTGTATTCCTCGTGTACGCGACTGTTGTTTCTGCAACCCGCTTACGCCTCTTAAAAATGTCAAAAAACACATCTTTTGAATTTCGGGCAGTTTGGGTACTTATGCAATTGACTCCTTCAGTTGTAACTACTTTGTCTTCGCCCCTAACTCTTCCTTAAGCATATAAATAGAGGTAGGGAGGTCCATGAGAGGAGACTCAAATCTTTGCATTGTTATGCTGGAGGATTTGGAGCTCTCTTTGCCCACACCTTTGCCCTGGTGATCATCCCCTTGTGTTGTAGAGCTTGGAGGCTGAGTTCTTTGGAGAAGAGAAGCAGCAGAACCAGATCAAGGTTTCGTGAGGTGCCGAACTTGAAGAGAAGGTATACTTGTACTTGTTTTCAAGATTAATAAAGATGTGATGTCCTTCTTCTTCCCCAAATCATTGTTCAATGTGTGATTGGATTTATATTTATGATCATATGATGATGTTAATCAGATTATTATTTCATGTTTATTTGATTATCATTCCTTTATATGTCGTCATATTGGTTTGAGGAAGGTATAACTTGTTTTGTAGGTCTCTTGGAGCAAGAGGAGCAAGAAGAGGATTGAAGGGTTGCCTGTATCAACCTTTGTTTGGCTAAGGTATGAACCATTCTAATCTCTGAATCTTGCTTGTATTTACTTGCAGAACTATTTGCATCCACCTTTCAACCCCAGTACGTTGATGGCCTCTTAAACCCTAGCCATAGGATACTTTCCTTTACATTTGTACTTCATCTCCTATGGAAGATTAAAATCTCGGCTAAAATCTAATGCTTTATTTGGCTTCTTATTATGAATAAGGTTTTAACTTGGGATAAGCTCATTAGTCGTGGTTTTCAGGGCCCTAGCATCTGTTTTCTCTACAAGAATGGAGAAGATTCGGCCCAACACTTATTTTTGGACTATCACTTTACAAAGAGAGCCTTTGAAGTATTATATGAGCACTATGGCATTTGCTCTTTTTACAAAGAATTTGTACGGTTGTACCTTGAGCACTAGTTCCAGTCACATTCAGTTGATTTTGCAATTCTCTTTTTACCCCTATTCATCTTCTGGACTATTTGGAAACTCATAAATGGTTGTATCTTTCAGGATAAACAACCTTCTGTATATGCTATCTTCCTCCAAATAGAAGCTCTCTTGCACCTCTATTCAGTTCCTAAAAAGATGGAAAAAATTAGAAACACTGGTATGCCTCCACAGATCTACTATCCATGTGGGTTTTTTTACGGAGCAGCTATTGGAAACATCGGGGGTTCAGGATTTGTGATACATTTGAGCTGTCCTCACTGTTTGTACTTCTCTCTAGGTTGCGGAAGTAGTACAAATACAATATCAGAACTATTGGCTTTATGGGCTCTTCTCTCAGTGACAAAACTTATGGGGATCCCATTACACTCTATATTTGGTGATTCCCTTGTCATCATTTCATGGGAAAATGGAATGTGCTCACTGAACTTACCACATCTGAGTCACTGGTGTGATGACACCCGAAATCTGTTGCTATACTTTCCGGATGTGACCATGAAGCACATTTATCGTGAGCATAACCAGATGGCTAACAGTCTCTCAAAAAAGGCTCTTTCTCTTGAATCAAGATTTGGAAATTGCTTGGAATCTTTGAATGGTATGATCACTAATCATGGAAACTTTCAGCTATATTAGCATGTGCTGGGTTTTAGCCCTTTCTTTTATGCACAGTTTTTGTTTAGTTTTGAATCGCGGACCGAGCAGACTCTGAAGAGACTCTTAGTCTTCTTCTTATGCTCAGGATTTATTTGCTTCATGGTCATATTTGATTGTTATTGCAAAAATCTGACTTGTTTTTACAGGAGTGATGATAAAAACTTGTATCTCTACAGGCTTGGTGGCCTTTCTGCTCATGTTATGGATGTAGGGGTTACACAATTGTGAACTAGAGGTCCTTATTGTATTGTCAACTTTGTTGATGATTGCCATTTATGGCTAATTGTATATGATGTCCTTTGATTCAATAGAATATCAAGGTCTGGTATTTTTTCCTCTGAAAAAAAATTAAATAGTTTTGAGAATTTGATTCTCACATTACCATTGACTGAAGGTAGAGACGTTTCAAAAGAAATGGAGTTGGCATTTGAGTTAAATAGTGGAATCCTTAATTTTTAAATGGAAAGTATTTTATCAATTATATAATTTAAAATTTTATAAATTATATAATTAAAATAATATTATATTGTTTTATTAAAAAATTAAGCATTTAAAATTAACTTAAATTTAAAGAATACGTAACATTTAAAAAACAAATATGACATATAAAGGTATTTTTTTTAAATGTAATTCAAAGTTTTTTTTTCATGGGAAAAAAAGCGTAATTTTATTTCTTCAAACAAAATTACATTCAGTAGATACACTTAAATGTGTATTTCAAGTTCAACTGATAGCTCCTTTTGGAAAAGACATTTAAAGTCTTCTATGAAATCCAAACAGTAACATAAGACAGATAATTCAATTACATTGATTTTGAAGATACGTTGCCATGTTCATGACAAAATTTTCAACCCGTTCCAAAATAGTAAATAGAGTTCTGCAGGATGTTCGGATAACAATCCTGTTGTGCACAAAAAGTAATATATATTTCCTGTAACAAGTTCATAAAATATGATATAGATGTGTAGCTGTAAAGTAAAGACAGAAAACTATGAAAGTTGTTCATTCGATGAAGGGTTTGTGGTAGAACTCCTGAATAGTGCCCTCTATGTGTTCCCTTATCTTCCAAAGGCCCATGGCCATCTGCAGCCCCTCCTTTAAGGCTTTGTCCACTTCTTGGTTATTTTCCTTGTAAACATGCCAACAAGAGAAGGAAACAAAAGAGTTTAGAACAGGGATAATTTTAGGGGCAAATTTTAGCCCAATGAGCTATTTTTCCATGTTTTTCTCCCAAAAAAGATACGCCATTTTGCATTTTTGAAGCCCTATTTTGTCCAGTTTTGAAGGGGTACATTTTTTCAACCCTAAAAATAGCCAAATTATTATATAAACGATATAAAATCCTTGGAAATTAAAATATTTTTTGAAAAATATTGCCAATCATTTTATAGTTGGTGTTTTAAGAATTGGTAATATTCGCCAACATTTATACACTTTTAAATAAGTATGATTCCTTAAAATCATCCATGGTTTAGAACCTCATTAATAGACAATAAAATGCTGGCAAGTCTTAGATTTCTGTATTTTTGAGTCCCCTTTGTCCAATTAATAACATTCATAGAGTCACCCAAAAAATTTAGATTTCTACACCCTTTCTCTGCTGCAAAGACCAGGAGGAGTTTGAGGCTCATGAGTTCGACAAAGTTATTACATCCTTCCCCTAAACCCGCTACCAGTTCGAAGAAATGGGTCTCATAAATATATAAAGTGCCCCACCCCCACAGGAATTATCTTGTGTTGCTCCATCAAAAAACCCCCAGGGCACCAGTTTGTCCAGTTCAACTTCCAGGGCCTCCCTTTATCTGATAATTCTGATATATTGGGGAAAGCCATAAAGAAATCCACAAGTGAGGCTTGCTGTAACTTTAGGTGTACATGATTTATTAGCAAAAATAAGATTGTTTCTCGCCAGCCAAACACCCCATATTACTAACAAGGGAAGAGCATCCAAATTTTCCTAATTAGCCACCGTCCTCCAGTTTTTCCAAGCTTGAAGAATTGTAGGGCCCTCCCAATTACAAGGCAACCCAAGAGTCTTTGAGAATTCATTCCATACTTCTTTGATAAAGAAACTTTGCAAAAAAGGTGTGAAACCGATTCACCATTTGCCTTGCAAGGAATACACCAATTGGGACCCTAAAAGCTTCTTTTGTGTAAATTGTCCTAGGTTGGAACCTTATTCCCCAACACACACCACATAAAGAGCCTAGTTTTTCGTGGGCATTTGATTTTCCACAATTTCCTCCACCACCAGATTGGATCCCTTATAGACCGTCTGCGCTAAGTTTTAAGTAACTAGCCTTTGGAGTGTATCTACCAAGCGGGTCAATGTCCCAGACGAGTACGAAATTTTTTCCTAATACCTAGGGTTGACTGTTAATAGATCAAGGGATATGCCACTACTATTATTCCCCTAGTGTAATGGGCCTATATTTAAAAAAAACAAAAATATGAGAAGACAAATAGAATTAATCAAGAAAGAGGAAAGGTGGACCAACTCCTTGTCAGTTGTCCTTAATCCTTCTTCTCCTCTAGAGCTTCAATGCAAATCATCTTCGAATATACATACAAGAAGAATGGAGACGTTTCTCAAATACCTTTTAGTTATAAAGTCATAAACCAAATCTTAAATCAATAACATTTAATTAATCTACCCTAGCTAATCTATCGTGAGGGTTAAGCCCTTTAAGCCAATAGGAATCAATCACAATGAGAATTGACAGTCAAATTATGTGTGTGTGTGCGTGTTTGGGGGGAGCAAAGACAGTAGATCTCTATTAAACGATGAAATACAATGAGTACAAATATACTTGATCATGTTGTAGGAACTTATTTAAGCACAAACAAAGTCTATCAACAACTGAAGCCACTCACGCTTCTTGCTCCCAAGCCTTCAATCTCCTCTTGAATATAAGGAAGAAGGCATAAAATGATCACAACATCAACAAACAAAGGGGGTGATCTCTCAGAGAAATGGATCTTTGAGATGGGAATCAAGCATACAACTTGCTTAGGGTATAGGAATATTCTTCTAGCTAGTATGGGTGTCCTATATATCCTTCTCTTCTCTCCCATGAATGCCTTTTTAATGAGTACTTGATATGGTTGAGATGGTTAGGAGGTAGTTTTGAGTAGTTATCAATGAGGAATTGTTATCTCAACTATCTCATTTCACGAATTTCTTAAAATTTTATATTTTTTGGTGCATTTCTAGGGCCCACATACACCTTGCAAGAAGGAAAGGTGCATGGCCATGCACATTGCTAAGGGTGAATATTATTGATTAAGGCATATTTTATGTAAAAAAATAGATGAATGTTTAAAGCAAAAATGACCAATTTGTGTGTGGGGGGGTGTGTCTGGAGAGAGACAAAGAGAAGCAATTAGTACAAAATCACCCTTCAAAATAGTTGTGTGATTCTATAGTCCTTATGGCCCCTAATAGTTTTCTCATAGTTTGATGCATTCTCCCTTAAACTCTTGCAAAGTATACGACAAGTAGGAGAGAGTTGAGACAAGTTTTCCATATATCTTGCAATTTTGTAACACAACATTTATCTTAATGAATATTGAACAATAACAAGCAATAGAAGCTAAACATGGTAGTTGGCTAGCTAATAACTAATGGTTCTCCAACATATAGTATTGGAAAACCATAAATACTTTATGGTTTTGATATTATACCTTTTTATTAAATGTTTGGATTGAAGGTAAATATAGTTTTCTGATTCTTTAACTGGTTAACTTTAACTATGCCTCTTAAGCATCAAAACTATACTATGTAATGTATTATAACCCTTTATTAATTACCAAGTAATAGATTGTATGTTTTAGAATGTCTTTTGCACATCTACTTCCTTTTATCCACAAAACCATATTGCTTTCTCTTATTTATAAAGCACACAAACCTAAAAAAAAACCTACCCTACAATTAAAAAAAAAATCCACCACACCTACACCATGCTTCACTCACACCAACCTCATCCCAACATAAAGAGACTAATAATCTTTTATAAAATCCACCACACCTACACCATGCTTCCCTCATTCCAACATGAAGAAGAGAGTGATAATCTTTTATAAGATCCACCACACCTACACCATGCTTCCCTAATGCCATGCTTCCCTCATGCCAACAAGAAGAGAGTGATAATCATGCTTCCCTCATCCCAACATGAAGAGAGTGATATATGTGGTTTGGAGAGGGCTCATAGACAGCAAATACACAGGGCTTATAGACATTTTCAAATGTATAAAAAGGTGAGTTATATAATCTTTTATATGCTAAGAGCGACAAAAAGGGCTGGTAGAAATCTTCACATGTATAAAAACATGATAGCTATCACAAATAAATATGAACATAATCTGTTGTTCACCAAGCTATTAATCATAAAATAGCATGATGGTTTTGAAATATGATTAAAGAGGAAAGCTAAAATCCCACTGCTAAAATCTGTTCATCTCCAGCCTAAAATCCCAATACTAAAATGATATTCCAGTCAAGTGAACAGTTACAAAACCAAAACCATAATTCAGAAATTCACGGCGTTCACATCTGGACAGATATCCTCAACCAAGACATTGAAGCAATGAAATGAATTATTGAGTCGACCCCTTCGTTTGTTGCGTTGTGGTTCGCCTCGACGCGTCTACTTACTGAGCCACGGCGGCCATTGATGAGCAGGCGTGGACTTGAGACAGATAAATCAGGCCCGGATGCCAGGGGTTCGATTCCCGGGGCGATATATGCCGCAAATGATAAGAATTCTCCTACAGGCAATGCGTATGTGGGGATAAGTTATTCTGTAGTACCTGCCTATTTCCTGCGCCATTTCTTCTACCTTTTCCACCAACTCGCTCAGCTGCCTAGACGGAGGAATATACATCGTCAAGGGGGCAGCTAAGTAACAGAGAGCCAATGCCAGTATCATTTCTCTGATATATTATCTTCTCAGCTTGTCTCGGCCAGCTTGCCTTCAGTACATCTTCGCATTTCTTTTGAAGCAAATGGGTATCGTGAATTCAGAGTAATATGGCTGCCTGCCGACTCAATCAGTTTGGCTGGATTCACGAGCGCCCCGCCCTCTTAGACTGGTTAGTTGGTGTACTGTAGCGTCAGAATGGTAGTTGGCTCCCATATATATATCTTTTATTTTGTTTTCTTCTTGTGACAAGCCCACTGTTTCGTGTTCTCCAAGTTAAGTTAATGTAATGCCGTGGAACATACATGGTCATTGGCCCAGAGGCGCTCTACAGCCCAGTGTGGGGAGATCTTGTAACGTTACGAAACGTTATGTAATGCTACGTAACCTTATTTTTATTAACCAGCATAGATCCCAGGCTCTATTAAGAGGGATCGAATCTTTGGAGGTGCATAGCTCTTCTTAAGTATTGCACTCAACTATAAGCTTTAATGTGATTCAGACCAAAAGGCACATTTTTTTATTTAAGGTCCACAAATAACATTTTTATTATTAATATTTAATACTATTTAAGGCTGGATATAATATTTTTTATTTTGTTAGGAAAAAACATTAAAACATTTCCTCCATACATAGTTTTAAAACCATGTGCAAGGCCCTCCTAAAATCATGGGTTGTTTAGGAGGCCTTGCACATGGTATTAAAACCATTTGCAACTACCTCCTAAACCATGTACAACAAAACCATGGGTTGTTTAGGAGGCCTTGCACATGGCTTTAAAACCATTTGTAAGGCCCTCCTAAACCATGTACAATAAAACCATGGGTTTTTAAGAGGCCTTGCACACGGTTTTAAAACTATGTGCATGACCAACATTTTTTTTGTGGATAATTCAATTTTTTATTTTTATTATTTTTTATTATTTTGTTAAGTAGAAACATTACAACATCTCCTCTATATTGTGTTGTTTTTCTCGCGGACATTTTTTTATGGCAGATAATTAAATTTTTATTTATTTTTTATTATTTTGTTAAGTAAGAACATTACAACATCTCACCCATATTAGATTGTTTTTGTGGTCGAAATTTATTTTGGAAGATAATTAAAAGTTTTGTTTTTTATAGCCAACATCTATGTAACGTTACGTAACATTACAACGTTACGTAACGTAGTGTTACATAACGTTACAAGATCTCCCCCATACTGGGCTGTAGAGTGCCTTTCGGCCAGAGAGCCAATGCCAGTATCATTTCTCTGATATATTATCTTCTCAGCTTGTCTCGACCAACTTGCCTTCAGTACATCTTCGCATTTCTTTTAAAGCAAATGGGTATCGTGAATTCAGATTAATATGGCTGCCTGCCGACTCAATTAGTTTGGCTGGATTCACGAGCGCCCCGCCCTCTTAGACTGGTTGGTTGGTGTACTGTAGCGTCGGAATGGTAGTTGGCTCCCATATATATATCTTTTATTTTGTTTTCTTCTTGTGACAAGCCCACTGTTTCGTGTTATCCAAGTTAATGTAATGCCGTGGAACATACATGGTCATTGCGCCGAGAGGCGCTCTACAGCCCAGTATGGAGGAGATCTTGTAACGTTACGTAACGTTCTGTAACATTACGAAACGTTATGTAATGTTACATAACGTTATTTTTATTAATAAAAATTACTTTTTTTAATTATATGCCAAAATAAATGTCGGCCAGAAAAAAAAAAACCTAATATGTGGGAGATGTTGTAATCTTCCTACCTAACAAAACAATAAAAAAATAAAAATTTAATTATTCGTAAAAAAATATGGGTGAGGAAAAAAACACAATATGGGGGAGATGTTGTAATGTTTTTACTTAACAAAATAATAGAAAATGTTGGCCTTGCACACGGTTTTAAAACCATAAACCATGTGCACATGCTTTTAAAATTATGGTTTTAAAACCATAAACCATGTGCACATGCTTTTAAAATTATGGTTTTAAAACCATGCACATGGTTTTAAGCCATGGTTTAAAAAACATGCAAATGGTTTATGGTTTTAAAACCATGCACATGGTTTTAAGCCATGGTTTAAAAAGCATGCAAATGGTTTATGGTTTTAAAACCATGTGCAATGCCTTTTAAACAACCCATCGTTTTATTGTACATGGTTTAGGAGGGCCTAAACCATGTGCAAGGTCTCCCAAACAACCCATAGTTTTATTGTAAATGGTTTAGGAGGGCCTTGCAAATGGTTTTAAGACCATGTGCAAGGCCTCCTAACCACACCCATGGTTATAGGAGGGCCTTGCATATGGTTGGGGAAATGTTGTAATGTTAGTTCATAACAAAATAAAAAATAATAATAAATAAAATATTATATGTGGACCTTAAATAAAAAGATGTGTCTTTTGGTTTGAATCAAATCAATGGATACCTACGAAGAGATTTGATCCCTCTCGGCGCTTGATAGAGCCTAGGATTTGGATCTACGCTGGTTTTTAGACCACTGGAGGTTTTGTTGTACTTCTGGATGTTCGTAAATTTTCAAACCAAGTATATAATGTAACATAACGTTAATATACTAAATATTCAACCATGAGAATTGTTCTAAAAATGTTTCATAACATGTTGCCCTTCCAAATTCATTTCCTGCAACTTTTATAACACTAAAAAAAGGAAGGCCCTGTTCATTACCTTCAATCTACTTTAATTTCCAGTCACCATTTCACCCATCCTTTTCACTAAAACCAAACAAAAACAAACGACATACACCTCGAATAAGTTCATGGTAAAATAGTTTTATGGTAACTTTAACATTGTATATTCCAAAATGTTAATGAAATGTGAATATGCTTTGGCTCCCAATGATGACAAAAGGTTTTCGGGAATGCCTCAACTATTCATGGCATCATTTGAAAGCTCTGTATTCTGCCATCTCAAAGCCATTTTTTATGAAATAATATACATGAGTAATATGACGGGATTGTTTTGCTCCAAGATTATGGTGCAACAGACAATTTATTTTTATTTTTTGGTGGGAAACAAAGCTCTTCTTACTTTTATATGGCGAGATTCTGTTGGATCGGAGATCTAGAGAAGATATTAACAAACATTCATCAATGAACATAAAAGTTTATTGTGGTAAAACCTCCAAGAGGGAAACATCCACGGAGCAATGGTATCGGTCTTCTTTATTATTCAATGAATGAAGATTATAACAACTTACAACTCTCCGACTCTTCTCTATGAGAATACAAGAAATATATACATTTCTTTCACTGTTACTCTTAACTGAACAAACTAAATTAATTCAGTAAGTCCGTTATGCATCTATCGAGAGAACCATTGTCACCCGTTTCCAACAATCTCCACCTTGACAACAATTTACCTGATACCATGCTCATTGCTCTATTCATCACCTTTCTTGCAAGCCTAGAGAAGCTAGGCACCACCGTAGTTTCTCTAAAGTAACCAGCTTTGTGAACATGTTTGCACTATTCTTTTTAGTGTGAACCTTTTCAAGAGCCACTCTACCTTCATCAATAACATGTCTAACAAAATGGTATTTTACAGGAATATGCTTTGTCTTGCTGTGATAAGTTGGGTTTTTATCCAAATGAATAGCACTTTGACTATCACAAAAAACTTTTATAGTGTTCTGAACTTTTCTTAACTCACCCAACAAACCTTTTAACCACACTGCCTCTTTGCAAGCATGTGAAGCACCTATATATTCTTCTTATGTAGTGGATAAATCAACAATATTCTGAAGCTTTGACATCCAACTAATAGTTCCACTTGTAAGAGTAAAGACATAACCTGAAGTGGACCTCCTCTTGTCCAAATCACCTACAAAATTATAATCAACATAACCATAGACTTCATCACTACAACCATCAAAAGTGATACAATAGTTACTTGTGCCTCTTAGATACTAAAGCACCCATTTCACTACTGCCCAATGCTCTTTTCCTGGATTTGCCATGTATCTACTAACAACACCAACTGCATGTGAAATATCCGGTCTTGTACTTATCATCACATACATTAGACTTCCTACTGCATTAGCATATGGTATATGAGACATATATTGTTTTTCTTCATCATTTTTAGGACTCAAACCTGAAGAAAGCTTGAAATGAGAAGCTAAAGGGATATTAACAGGGTTCACCTTATTCATATTGAATCTCTGAAGTATTTTCTCCACATACTTCTTTTGTGATAACCACAACTTGCCATTTTTCTTGTCTCTATGTATCTACATGCCCAAGATCTTATTGGTTGCTCCTAGATTGTTCATATCAAATGTCCTATCCAACTGAGCCTTTAACCTGCTGATTTCAAATATGCTCTTTCTTGCGACAAGCATATCACCAACATATAACACCAAAATAATGAACATGTCATTTTCCAACTTTTTAAAGTACACCAAATGATCATACTCACTCCTAGTAAAATTCTAACTCACCATGAAAGAATCAAATTTATTGTACCATTCCCTAGGAGATTGCCTCAGGCCATACAATGATTTTTTGAGCTTGCAAACAAACCTCTTGTTTCGATTCTGAACGAACCCTCTTGGTTGTTCCATGAAAATTTCCTCATAAATATCCATGTAAGAAAGTTGTTTTGACATCTAGCTGCTCTAACTCCAAATCATATGAGGCAACTAGTGCTGACGAAATTCTGATAGAAACAAGTTTTACAACTGGTGAAAAAATATCATGAAAGCCAATACCTGCGTTCTAGAAAACCCTTTTGCAACCAGTCTCGCTTTGTACTTTGGTACAGTGTCATAAACTCCTTTCTTCAGTTTGTACATCCATTTGCAGCCAACCACTTTCCTACTCTCCAGAAGTTCCATAAGATCCCATGTCTTGTTTTTTGCCAAAGAATCCTTTACCTCTTTCATTGCAAGTTTCCATTTGTCACTGTCAGACACTTTCATTGCTTCCTAACAACTGTCAAGTTCTCCTTCATTAGAAATGAAAGCAACAGATGTGACAAAATCATCATACCTATTTGGAAAAGTTATGTCCTGTTGAGATCTTCGTAGAGATTGTTGTGGTATCTCCTCTATTTATGTCTGCTCATCCTCTTCCTGAGGAGTGTCCTCATGAATATCCTCTTCCTGGGCATCCTCATGATTCCCCTTTGTAGATGACTAAGTATGAAACTGAACTTGCTAAAACTGTGGTACATTAGCCTATTTCAAATCATTACTCACATCTAAATTTGAAAGAGGAAGTTCATTAAATGTTACATCTCTATTTATGATGATTTTGTGGACAGTAGGATTCCACAATCTATATCCCTTAACACCATCACCATAGCCAACAAAGATTAATTTTCTTGATTTAAGATCTAGTTTGGAGAGTTGATTTTTGGGAATAAGAGCATATGCTTCACAACCAAAGACTCTAAGATTAGAATAATCACATTGTTGACCTGTCCATACCTCTTCCATAATTTTGCAGTTAATGGTCGTTGATGGTGATTGATCGACCAAGTAACAAGCTGTAAGAAATGCCTCTCCCCACAATTCCTGCTGCAAGTTTGAATTACTGAGCATACTCCTTGCTCTTTCAAGAAGAGTCATGTTCATGCATTTAGCAACACCATTCTGATGCAAAGTGTGAACAGTGGTCTTATGCCTCTCGATACCATCCTTCTTGCAATAATTATCAAATTCCTTAGAAGTAAACTCGGTTCCATTATCTATTTTAAGACATTTAATGAATCTGCCAGTTCTGTTTTAAACCAAAGCTCTAAACTGCTTAAATATATCAAAAACATCAACTTTTCTCTTTAACAAATAGTTCCAGACTTTCCTCTAGTAATCATCTATAAAATTGACGAAATATGATGATCCCCCATAAGAAATTTTAGGAGATGGTCCCCATATATCAAAATGAATATAATCTAGGATACCTTTACTAGTGTGTTTTCCAGATTTAAATTTTTTTCTAGCTTGTTTACCATAAACACAATGCTCACAAAACTTCAAAACTAAAGATTTTAAACTAGGAAGCAACTTCCAATCAGCAAGTACCTTCATTCCTGTTTCGCTTATATGACCTAACCATTGATGCCATAGATAAGTGAAGTCTGCTACACCAACCGATGCTACTTTTGCGTGATTGATTTCCATTCTCCCTTCAAGTTTATATAGGTTCTTGACTCTATTTTCCTTCATAACAACCAAGATACCTTTTGATATCTTCATAACTCCACCTTGAACCGCAAGTTTGTAACCAACATTATCAAGAACTCCCATTGATATCAAGTTATTCCTTAGTTTTAGGTACATATCTCACATCTGTTAGAGTCCTAACAATCCCATCATACATTTTAATTCTGATACTCCCTATCCCAATAGTTTTACATGTAACATTATTTCCCATATAAACTATTCCGTCATCTACAGATTGGTATGTGTGAAACCAACTTCTATGAAGACACATGTGATGAGATGCTCCAGAATCAACTAACCAACTATAATGATATTCTGAGACAGTAGAAGTAGTTAATACCTCATCAATTATACCTGAATGATTTTCTGCTATGTTTTTCCTCATTTGTAGAGTTCTCCTCCCTAGAAGCTTGCTTGCGTTTTCATCAAACTTTTTTAAGATGCCATGCTTTATTGCAAAAACAACACTTCAATTTACTCTTTTTTCTCTTCGATTTTGATCTTGATGTACCCATTGAATGTTGCCCTCTTTCACTGGTTCTTCCCCTAGCCATCATTACTTCCGATGTCGAGTTTTCAAGACTATATTTCTTTCGAGTTTCCTCAAAAATTAAGGATCCCACAACATCATCAAAGGAAATAGACTCAACAGAACTAAAACTGATAGAGGTTACAAAATGTGCCCATGACTCAGGCATAGAGCACACCATTAAAATTGCCTTGTCTTCAGAACTAATAATATCTTCCATACTATACAACTGACAAACAAGAGTATTGAATGCATTCAAGTGATCAGAAATGTTGGTACCTCCTTTCATATGCAAGGTAAATAAATGCCGCTTCAGGAGGAATTTATTTGTCAAGGATTTAGTCATATACGAACTTTCCAGTTTTTTCCAGAGACCTGTTGCTGTAATTTCAGACACAATGTTAAATAAAACATCATTGACCAAGAATAATCGAATAGCATTCAAAGCTTTTTCATCTATCTCGTTCTAGTCTTCATTGGACATACCATATGGTTTCTTGGTTTTCCCTACCAGTGCCTTCGCCACTCCTTGCTATATCAGCATATCTCTCATCTTGACCTTCCACAACTCGAAATTGTTACTCCCATTGAATTTTTCAATTTCAAATTTAAAACTCCGTGTTTTTGCTATTCTCTCAAGAAATTTTCAATGAACCAATTTCATCCTTCCAAAAAAAAAATTATTCCAAACTTTTTTATTATTCAAAAACTTTCCATTTTTATCCTTCCAATAAAAAAAATTATTCCAAACCTTTTTATTATTCCAAAACTCTCCAGTTTCAGCCTTCCAATAAAAAAATTTATTCCAAACTTCCAAATATTTTTTTTTTATTCAGACTTCTAATAAGCTTCACTGTTTTTATTTTTACTTCCAGTAAAAAAAAATAACACAGGTAAATTTTTATCTTACCGTTTTCCAAAGGCTACCACTCTCCAAACTGCAAACACAACATCAAATTCAAATTCTAGAGTCTGTTCTCCACGCTCATCGAACCAAATTCAAATTCCAGAGGCCAAACTCTAGACTCCTCCAACGGTGACCTCCAGCAAGATACATGCAATGACAATGGGCAGACACAGACTTCTCCTTCTCCACGTTGGCTGACATCGATTCTCTCTTCACGAGCAGTGCCAACGGAAATACCTCCACTTGGTCAGCGTTTAGCAGGAACAACGATAGCAGTGGTTCTTCAACCTCTAGGCTTGTTCTCAAATCCAAACGTTCAGTCCTCCAGCATGTGGTCTCTTATAGAAAACAACTAAATTTTTTTCTCATATCCAATATATCTGATACCACTTGTTGGATCTAAGATCCACAGAGAAAATAATACACATAAGATATTAACAAACATTCATCAATGAGCACAAAAGTTTACTGTGGTAAAACACCGGAGAGGGAAACATCCATGGAGCAATGGTATCGGTCTTCCTTATTATTCAATGAATGAAGATTACAACAACTTACAACTCCCCGACTCTTCTCTACGAGAATACAAGAAATATATACATTCCTTTCATGGTTACTCTTAACTGAACAAACTAAATTAATTCGACAAGTCTGTTATGCAGCTACCGAAAGAACAGTTGTCACCCGTTTCCAATAAATTGTTTTGCTACAAGATTATGGTGGAACTGACAATTTACTGCAACTATTCTGCAATCTTTGTATATACTTTTTTACTACAATCTCAGCATATAAAATCTCTGTATTCTGCAATCTCTGTAAATATACGGGAATGCATAAATAGAAAAGTTAAAGGCCCCCCCTTTTACTTTATTACGTAGCCCAATAATGAAGAGCTTGGGTTAAGGGTGAAAACAAGGTATATTTAGAAGATTTTATGCAAAGTTATAATGGATAACTAGAAAGTAGCGAGAAACCAAGAAGGTATAAAAGAAAAGCTACAACCCCATAATACTAAGCCGAATCTCCCTTTGTATATAAATAAAGCCAAAGTTTCGTGCAAAATCCAATGGCCAATATTACTTACAAAAATTTCTTCTTCGGTTGAATCAGACTTATCACATGTATAATACTTGTATACCATCATATGGAATATGATACAGAAGCATTTTGACGATGAATGATTAACCAACTTATTTCATTAAAATTCCCCTAGGCCCCCCAACCGGTGGAAACCCCAAGTCAACATCAAGTTAGCTAGAGACTTAAGCTAAGGTTGCACTCTTCTGACCAAATGTTGGGTTAGAAAAACAAGAGAAGATTGTCTCATTTTGAATCGGAGGATAATCTTGGAAACACTTTGCTAGCTAACACCATTGATGACAAAAATTGTCATCAACAACGGTTATTAAAGTCATGTCATTTTGTCCTTTGGAGTTGGTGACATTCTCTAACTATCAAGATTGATGTTTATTGGTGACAGACTTGGCACGCCTTCATAGCTCCTTCACTTTTGGCTATGCTACCCGTCACCAATGATGTTATGGTGATGATCATTAAATCTATGTCACTATTGTCCTTTGGAATTGGCGATGGTTTTTGGCCATCACAGTTGATGCTTATTGGTGAGGGACTAAGCATGTCTTCATATTTCCTTTTACTTTCGGCTATGCTACCTTTGGTAACGTTTAGGTTTTGGTGACGAAGGCCCTTTTGACCGTCACCAATGGGGTTATGGTGGCATTTTTCGCTTGTCACCATAGGCCTTTTTTCTTGTAGTGTAAAGAGAGGTTTGAGTGTAGACATGTTTGAGAACTTAGCATTAGTGCCAAAAACCATTGAAGAATAAATCAACAAAAAGTGTTCGGTATTGGTGAAATAGAAGTAGGGGGAGAAGTATCTCACTGGCAGCAAAGAAGAAGAGGACAATGTATTCTAGAAGAAGTTGAAGATTTATAATGAAGTGAATGTGGATAGCAACGACTTATGTGAGTCTTGTAATGAAATTGAATTTGATGAGGAATTTCTATCTTATGAAGGAATGTTAAAATTAAGGAAGGAAATGAAGTTTATTGACGACTTGTTGACTAGTAGAGATAATCTACTTGGAATTGTAAACCACGTGGATGATGGTTCAATTAACGTACTAGTTGATGATGAGAAAATTGCAGTAGTGAAGATTGTAGTAGATTCACATTTAGAGCCAAGTTATGGTAGCTCAAAACCATGCACTAGATAAAGGATACAAAGTTGAAGATGAACTTGCATGACTGCATGAGTGTTGAATATTGGAGAAGAAGTTGAAATTGAAAAAGAGTTTCAATATGATGAGGATGAATTCATTTGTGAAGAAGAAATTATGGAAATAAGGAGGGAGATGAATTTGATTGCAAATTCAATGAATGAAGTGGATGGCCAACATAAATTTAAGGTCCATATGGATGATGTATGTAATGTACACAATTTTCTCATTGCTATTTTGAGAAATGTGGGATGAATTTTTTTTTCGTTTATCATAATCCAAGTAAGTCAATGAGTTAGCCACGTTGATTAATTGAAATCATTACACTAAAGTAAATTCCCATCAATTGTATTTGGCATATAAGAAAACATGTAACCAATTATTTCCCTCTTAATTTTTTTTTACGTAATATTCTCAATCAAAAGGGAGACACACTTTTCAACATAACATCTATTTAATCACTTGTTTATATTACCAATTGGAACCTTTCCTTTACCAAGTATAGTTGATGCCATAAGGTCGTGTCGATAATTGATGCCATAAGGTACTGGAACTTCATTAAATAAAGTGAACTGATATACAATACTGTTATCATATCATGGAATGATAAAATCTGGTAACTTTCTTCTAATAGCTTAGTAACATAACATATAGTAGTTATAACTATACTTTTATGATAAAACATCCTCATAATATCTCTACCTAGTAAAACTCGTATGCGAATTCCTTTAGATGATATCAATACCATGCTATGTTTACCTTTAAGTGTGAACCAATAAGTGTAGCCTTATGGTCAATAAGGCTTTCCTTTTTCATAAATGTGTGTACTTATTTCAATTACTATGATCACCATTTTAGTTCTTCAAACTACTTTTCATTTGTGATTTATTAATATTTTGGAATGTAGTTATATTACAACACTTAAACTTAGCATTCTAACTATTCTCTATGTTCATGAAAATTATGAGTACAAAGGAACAAGAACATATACAAGAGTACTCATAAGTGTAATACATTTCATCCAAACATTTTCATCATGTAATTTAACTCAAGGCAAAAATAAATATATATTCTTATATTAGCATAACACGAGTTGAACATTTATCTGTTTTTAGAAGACTGGTGTGACTAAGGCTTGAATACAATGTTTCACCCAACTTTTTTTCTCTTTGTCCTGCATATATTCTTTGCATTGAGAGGCCACCCCCTGCTGGGAAACAATCCACTAAGGTAGAAAATCATTTACAGAGATCCCTCCCACTATAATATGTTTTGATAGACCAAGGCCAATTCTTATAGACACCGAGCATGTATACTTGTCATATATATTTAAGGTTTACTTCTTAAATATGCTAAATTCCTTCCATGTCTCCATCCATATTCTAAACCTTGCAAATAAGAGCGCTAAGGTCATTCTCTCTCCTGAAACATTACCAGCATAATTACGATATAATTTGTACTTTATATTCATCTAAGGGATGGAGAACCTTTTTGGCTCAATCAAAACATTTATTCAAACATTAACCAAACTAGTCAAGCCAAAGCCAAAAGGTTGGTATTTCCTCCCACAAATAGTCAATATCAACCAGTATCAATAACTTGGAGTAGTCATAAAGACACACCCTCTTATTGGTGGAGAGTAGGCATCCTCTCCATGAGACGGGTTATCAGATAAGAAAGTAATAAAGCTTATATGATTACATATTTACCTAAACATGTAGTATAGGAGGATTTGCCCCCATTTCATTCATTCATTTATGATATTTATGCCGAAGGAGTTTTATCTATGGAGACACAGTCTCAAAGATTCCTCGTCTCCCTAGCTAATGGCGATTTGACACATGTTTCCTATTTTTTTTTCATTTTTTTAAATGGGGTTTCTTAATCGAGTCTTTCATGCGGTATTTTTCCATTTTCCATTTTCACTGTACATATTTTCTGAGAAAGTTTCTATTCAATGTACATATTTTCTAGGTTGTACACTAGTCAACTACACTGATAATGCTTTCTTTCAATGGCTTCTAGGTCTTCAGAAGACATGGATTTGCCTATGCTGTAGAGGATATTGTTTAGGGCATACCCTTTTTCTGGAATATTTCTACCGAAAGAAGAGGATTTGGGCTGTTTTAATTGTGAAACCATTCCCTATACAAGAACTACTTACGGATCAGATCTATGAATTTCTCATATGCGAAGCTTCCAACTTTATCAACGTTGTGCTGAAAGTTCCTCGATCTAATAAGATTTCCGCTATACGTAGTGTTTAGGTCTTTTTGAGGCAAGAGGATGCCATTTGTTGCATATTTGATCCTATTCAGGCTTTGGTGGATGAAGAATGTTTGAACTAGGTCCAAGGAATGGAGTTATGGCTCTAGAAGAGCAACCCAGTAGGGATGTTGCATGGTTAGGTGCCCCAAGGAATTGTAGAAAGCAGTTGACACATTACCAGTCTTTCAGTCATAATGGTATCACCATATTAGTGAGTTGAGAAACCCTTCAAAGTTATCGATATGCTTGCCTGTACACATTACCAGTCTTCCAGTCACAATGGTATCACCATATCAGTAAGTTGCGCAACCCTTCAAAGTTATCGATATGCTTGCTTGTAAACTGTTTTTGGGGTTTTTAGTAGGGTTCTCTTTCCCCTCTTGGGATATTTGTTTATTTGGTCTTCATAGCTAATTGCAAATGTTTTTGGTTGGCAGGTTCATGATTTTATATATATGACAATAGAAGGAAGGGATCATACAATTGCTTATTTGGAAGACATGTTTGAATATTCAAAGGCAAGGAAGTTAGTTCGGGTTCAATGGTTTTATAAGACTAATGAAGTTCTTGAAAATATACCCCCAAGGAACGGACTTATGGCTCTAGGAGAGCAACCAGTAGGGATGTTGCATGGTTAGGTGCCCCGAGGACTTGTAGAAAGTAGTTGAAACATTACTAGTCTTTCAGTCACAATGGTATCACCATATCAGTAAGTTGAGCAACCTTTCAAAGTTATCGATATGCTTGCTTGTAAACTGTTTTTGGGATTTTTAGTAGGGTTCTCTTTCCCCTGTTGGGATATTTGTTTATTTGGTATTCATAGCTAATTGCAAATTTTTTTGGTTGGAAGGCCCATGATTTTGTATATATGGCAGCAGAAGGAAGGGATCATCGCATTGCTTATTTGGAAGACATGTTTGAATATTCAAAGGCAAGGAAGTTAGTTCAAGTTCAATGGTTTTATAAGACTAATGAAGTCCTTGAAATATACCCCCTCATGTACCTCTCTATTCAATGTACATATTTTCTAGGTCTTACACTATTCAACTACACTGATAATGCTTTCTTTTAATGGCTTCTAGGTCCTCAGAAGACATGGGTTTGCCTCTGATGCATAGGATATTGTTTAGGGAAGACCCTTTTTCTGGAAGATTTCTACCGAAAGAAGAGGATTTGGGTTGTTTTAATTGTGAAACCATTCCTTATATAGGAACCACTTACGGATCAGATCTATGAATTTCTCATATACAAGGCTTCCAACTTTATCAGCGTTGTGCTGAAAGTGCCTCGATCTAATAAGATTTTTGCTATACGTAGTGTTTAGGTCTTTTTGAGGCAAGAGGATGCCATCCGTTGCATAATTGATCCTATTCAGACTTTGGTGGATGAAGAATGTTTGAACCAGGTCCAAGGAATGGAGTTATAGATCTAGGAGAGCAATGCTTGCTTGTAAACTATTTTTGGGCTTTTTAGTAGGGTTCTCTTTCCTTTGTTGGGATATTTGTTTATTTGGTCTTCATAGCTAATTGCGACTTTTTTTGGTTGGCAGGTTCATGATTTTGTATATATGACAACAGAAGGAAGGGATCATCGCATTGCTTATTTGGAAGAAATGTTTGAAGATTCAAAGGCAAGGAAGTTAGTTCGGGTTCAATGGTTTTATAAGACTAATGAAGTTCTTGAAAATATACCCCCTCCAATACCTCTCTATTCAATGTACATATTTTCTAGGTTGTACGCTATTCAACTACAAGAATAAAATGTGGGTTGGGGGATGTGGGCTGCAGGATGAGGGTGGTGAATAAAATATTTTTTAGTAATCTCGTACCCTGCAACCCGCACCCCGGATCCCACCCTGCAATTGCGGGATGTGGGCTGCGGGATGAGGGCGGTGAATGAAATATTATTAAGCAATCCCGTACCCCGCATTTGTGAGGTGCGGGTTGCGGGATAGTGGATTATATATTAGTCTATATACTGTATTAAGAAAACTAAATGAATATTAATATATATGCGGTATTAATATATATACTAATGTTTATTGCAAATTTTGAACAACTGCAATAGAATCAATAACCAGAGTGGTTGTCTCATGCTCATAGGTAGAAATAAAAAAACATACATTTAGTCTTCAGACGGGCTTCACGGCCATCATTTAGTCTAATTACGAGATGATCCAACACCCTTGCTTTGTTTTGCTGTTATTGTTGCTTCGACTGAAAGAGAATGACATAATCCTTGGTTTGTTTTAGTTCAACCAAATTAAGCAAGGGTGTTCCATGAGATGGTCAAACACCCTTGCTTTGTTTTGTTATTATTGCTGCTTTGTCTGATTATTAGTTGTTTATGTATTGATTCATATTTTTTTTCTCGACAATACAAAATTTGATACATTTTTGCTTGAAAGGAACTCTGAAGCTGCAAATGGAAAACACCTTTGCTTTATTGCATATAAACACACCTGAAGGTAACCGCATATTGATTTTGGTGCGCTTCATTTACACTTTACAGTTTTCCTTAAATTTACAGGACACGAGCGGTCCTGTAAACAGTTATATTACCGATGGAAGAGTAGAGAATACCACTGGTCCATAGTTATATTACACTATTTTGCAAACATAGACTGGGCTAAACACAACTAAATAGTAGACTAGATTTTTACAAGCACATTCAAAACAATGTTCTCCTTGCGCTGTCACTGATGATTGATTTTCGTATAAATTTCTTTCACAAAAACAGTATTCAATTTTTTCCTTTTTGTCTTGTGGTTTGATTTAGGATTTATATTCTGTGTTTCCACAACCCACAACCTGCATTTTGCGGGATTACGCGTTGCCGAAAGGGAAATTGCGAAATGCGGGCTGCAGGATGAGGGTGGTGAATAAAATATTTTTTAGTAATCCCATGCTCCGCAACCCGCACCTCGCATCCCTCCCTGCAATTGTGGGATGCAGGTTGCAGGATGAGGGTGGTGAATGAAATATTATTTAGTAATCTTGTACCTCCCATTCCACATCCCGCACTTGCAGAATGCGGTTTGTGGGATAGTGGATTATATATGAGTCTATATACTGTATTAAGAAAACTAAATGAATATTAATCTATTTACTGTATTAAGAAAACTAAATGAATATTAATCTATTTAATGTATTAAATTTTTAAGTAAATTCAGGATGTGTATTACAACATTATGAAGGTACATAAGCAATATAAGTCACAACCCTTTTTTGATAGTTTTGTGACATATACAAAAATACTATGTGTTCAAATAAAAACATGTCGATGTTCCTTTTTCAATTTCTGACAATTCGGTACTAGGAAATCTATGTCATTTGTTCTGCAATAAGGAACATATTATATTCCAATATCTAACTTTGCAACATAAGCATAAATGCTATGTGTTCAAATAAGAATATGCCGGTGTTTCTATTTCCGAAATTTTGAAATTCGAAATGTCGATTTTCATGCTTTATTTTCAGTTTTTGTGCTTAAATAAATTATTTTAATGCATATCAAAATAATGAAAGAGATGATAACAATTTAAAATATGTTCAGTGTCGTTGTTTGCAAAGTGAAAAAAATAGATTTGCAAAGAACAATATTAGCGAAAGTTGAAAATACCTAAATGTTAAATGCAAATATGTTTTGGAGTCTCAAAACTTGGAAATCAGAAATCTGTTAAATAGGAGAAAGGTCATCTTATTTTTATGAACGTACACTCAATTTATACACAATGATAATGTTGAACCAACTAAAACATGGAAACATTTCGATAGGTAATTTTGCAAGCTTGAAGAATGCTTTAGCAGTGTAAAAGACTTGATGCTGAAAAGAGCTAGAATGAAAAGATGCTTAGTTGGGGTATTTTGGTGTAGAGAAATCTCCATATGTGAGAAAGAGCAAAGCATTTGATATCCTGTTTAAAAATATATAGCATAGTAGCATATTAGGAAAGCTTGAAGAATAAATTTGTTGCAATTTCATTATTCATCATGATGGAAAACAATTGAGAAGAAGGGTAAACAAATAGATACCCTTTATGTAAGTTTTAATGAGTAGAGAAATACAATAAAATTTGTAATCATCACCAATCCCATGTCTCTCCAAAAACTATAGGCCTTTCATTGGAAGTAGTAGTGTGAACTTATCTTCCCATCTCTTCCCATTCTGAGCTTTAATATCATCATGATATGAGATTTTTCTTTGACAGCCATGACAACGGAAATAATGATGCCGACGAGTGCAGTTTTTGTGCATATAAATAATCATAAATGAGGTCCAAATGATTTTTTCCTCAATAGGAGGGTCTATTTATTCACTGAATATTAAAAATGTAATCATGAGTTCAGCAATTTCATGATGTAGCATATATCTATAACTTGATACTAATGTGATCTATATATAATTTCCTTGTCTCCTGCAGCACACAAAAGGTCACTTAAATGATGATATGAAAGCTCAGAATGGGAGCAAAATCTGAGATGTCAAATATATTGGATTTGAAAGATTGGTCCTTGAAGCGGGTGATACTGACAATGATTTAATGATCGAGCAAGATGGTTCATATATATTACGTCATCATATTAATCATAGAATTGATTGTTACCCTCATTCTTTGGAATTTTGCTCATTCATCTTAGACAAAAGTGTTTTATACACAATGACAATGTTGAATAAGCTTAAAAATAACAAAATGCGTCAATAATCATTATTTTTAAAATACAAAAAAGGAAGTAAACACCAAATCGTAATGATACAAAGTGATGTGTTGGACATTCATCTGCCCTACAATCCTCACCCATTTCCATACGTTTTGCTAGCTAAATTTCCATACATTTTCCTAGCTAAAGTGCAACCGTTTCCATATGTTTTTGCACTTCCTTTCTTCTATAGCCCCTTCTTCGAAAGAAGAAATCCCAAGTTATCTTCCCATCTCTTCCCATTTCAGCCTTTGGTATCACCATGTTGGCAATTTTTTCTTAGGCAGCTATGAGAGGGGAAGTAAAGACACTCAAGAGTTCAATTTTTGTGCATATAAAAAACCATAAATGAGGTCCAAATGATATTTGCCTCTGAAGGAGGCTCTATTTATTCACTAAATATTACAAATGCTATCATGAGTTCAAGATTTTCATGATGTAATATATATCTATAAATTGGAATTAATGTGATATGTATATAATTCCATTATCTCTTGGAGACCACGAAAGGTCACTTAAACAGTGATATGAAAGCCCGAAATGGGAGGAGAATCTAAGATGTGAAATATGTTGCAGTTGAAATATTTGGTCTTTGGAGCGTGATACATTGACGATGATTTAATGATTAAGGAAGATATTTCATATATATAATGATTAGGAAACAAGGATATCTTTATACCATCATAAGAAGGCATTGATAAAGTGACAAATGTCAAGTTTACACACTATGGGATAACTTAAGGCTAACAACAAGTGAGGGCAACAGTCACTTATGCGATTAATATGATGACATGATAATGTTTCAGTACGTTCAAGTGACCTTTCATGTTGTTGAAGAGATAATAAGCGAGTTTGTTTGGCCATAGGTATTTATACATTCAGTCTACTGCCAGATTCAAACCTGAATGTTCTATACAAATTCTGAGGGTTTTCTCTTCCTAAATCATTATTCAAAGGGATCGCTCATTCTTGTTACCGATGAATATAGTTTTGGGGGATTTGATTTGAACCCAAACAAAAAATACACGAGCAAGGATGCCCATATGAAATTAAAGAACAAAAAACTACCCACGATTTATTCAAATCTGTACCCAAATCCTCCAAATGGCCAAAAGCAACCGAATTAGATTTCCTCTTTCTGTAGTGTGGAACACGGAAATCAGAAGTTACAAGTTTCTAATAAAAAGTGTACATTTATAATTGAGTTTTTTGTGGTTCCGATTTTGGATTATAAAATGTGCAAGAAATAATAAAAAAAACTGATAGTGACCTAAAATTATCACCTACAGTGATTATGCCGAAAATTGTGATTAATAATAATATAGTTCAAGTTCCTGTAATCTGCAACCTAGGAATTGCGGGATGTGAGTTTCGTGAAAGTTTAGAGGGATGACGATGGAAAATATATATGTTATTTGAGATTTGATTGAGGGATCGAATGTAGTTTGAAAATGAGGTTTGCGCGATGGATTGAATTGGATCAGCTTGGAAAAAAATAAAATGTACCCACGATCGGGTGGTCCAGATGAAGGCAGGTTGCAGATCGAGGGCCTGTGTTGATTCCAATGAACTAAATTGTGTAGATATTGATAAGAATCTGATCCACGGTGAATATAAATGGAGAAGCAAGCAAAATATATGTGGTTCAATAATGATTGATCAACCAAATCTCTCAGTGTGGAGGAAATTTCCCAATGAACTTGGTATAGAAAGAACATTCCCACGTATGATATGTTTTTTCTGAATAGTAATTGAGTCCCCAGATGTCATTCGCAACATTATATAGGTCAATATTATGTTCCCAACATCGTCTATTGTCCCAAATACAAGGATCCATCATGAAATTTAGATATTTGAAATAGTAAATCTTACCTCTACATGAAGCAAAGAAGCACAGCCAACCGAATTCGTTCTTATCCCACCTGCAACATTTGGGAAAGGGGCAAGGAAGGTCAAGTACAAATTCCTTGACCCACCTAGGCAACAATGCAGGAGAACACCTAAGGTCTTATCCATGTCCAGTCTGATAATTGAATATTAGAGCAAATGACTTGATTGGATTTTCCGCAAGGAGTGAAGATCCTCGCTCACTTGTCACTTGTATTATTGTTATGATTGCCAATTGTCAAGTGTGCAACTATGCTAGTAAGGTCTTTTCTAGTCTGTCTATATCACCCTATATAGCGCAACCATCCGGAGTTGCTGAAAATTAGGGATGAATGAGCACTAAGAGAAACGCCAAAAGTGCTCAATTACATGAGGGCTTGAGTTTCCTTTTAGACAGCAATGGCTGTATGGTTCCAGAAGCTCATTTGTCAGGGGGTACTGATGGTTGGAGAATATGAAATTATGTTCCTTTATCATCCTATTTTTCTACACCAGGAAATTTCCAACCATTAGGGCCTGGATGTGATGCACTTTAAATATTTTCGAATAGGAATACTTCCAACTGCACAATACGATGGTTTTCCTATCTCTGGAGTGTGTCCCCAAAAATCCTCAAAGAGGTCGCAACTTCCAAAGTCCTACTGCATGGGGGCTGTGTTCAGTGACAGGTAGTCGGAGGGAATGCTCGTACTGGGGTGGCCAGTGTCTGAAGTATTCATCACCTCATTTGTAATTCCCACTTGCTAATTTTCTTTGAGGTGGTGATGCGGTTGAGGACATACTCCACTGTATTTCCTGTTGGAGAGCCTATTTCATAGGAGGTGAGGAGAACAAAAATGCTTGTCTCCAATAGCCCTCATACAACAATTCTACTATCACATAGGGGATTTTTGGACAAGGGTGAGCACAAAAAGCACATAAAGTTGTTTGGCAGTAGGAAACCATGCAGAAACGCACCGTTGAGCACGAAACACATAGGCAGGGAAGGATATTTCACAAGAGTTTGAGTGTTTCGAGGTTTCACACCATAGTCATATCATAATATTAGTTGGTTAAGCTTTGTTTATGGTTTATTTATTCCAAAACAGTGCTTGCTTATAACATCAATCTTAATAGTTTATGGTTGAACTTGGGGTCATAATAATTGAGCTACAACTCAGAATCATTTGGAATTTGAACAAGAGACTGAGACTAATATTGTGTAGTCAATAATGGGCAATGGTAAAGAAAATCATAATTTACTTTATGTAACCGATTTAACTAACAAACCAAGCTATCAAAGCATTTGTTAAAGCAATTCTCTGATGCAAACTTTAGTGACTCTCAATTAATTCGCTTAAGAAATTATTTCAAGGTTTGTTTTCTAATTAGTGTGTTTTTTTTGTACTTAAGAGAACAATGGTAATTATTTCAAGTTTTATTTGTTTCAGTAATAGCTCTTTCACTTTCATTTGCACACAACCAGGGGAGCATATGAACTGATTCAATAGACAGACGAGTGGTCAACGCTATAACTTTTTGTAATTTTATGCTAACAAAGATGCAAAATCATTATAATTTTTACATTTCAGAAGATTTTGAACGCCTAATATTAAAAATATTATTAACAATGTTAGTTGGTTAAGGTCTGCAAGATCAACTTTGCGGGAGGCGGGATCAAAACAAAATTTGCAAGTTTATTAATTGTTTCGCAACTCACATTCCACAACTTGCAGCTTGCGGGATGCAAGAACACAAAGTATTACAAACTTGATTCAATTAGCTCTGCAACCCATAATTCCGCATTTTGTGGGATGTGGGTTGCGAGCAGACACAAACCAAACGAAAATAATAGGAACTTCGCAACCCGCATTCTGCACATTGCGGGATGCGGGATTCGAGTTTATTAAAATTAACACATATAAAAACTCTCTCACATCCCACATTTGCGGGATACGGGATGCGGGTTTGAAAAATGAAATATCAAATGAAAGGTTTGCCGCACTCCGCAAGTTGCGGATTTGCGGGTTGCGGGATGTTAAAAAAATCCAAACAGAAATTCATCATTCTGCATTCAAAATAAAGAAATTGAACATAATTTTTTGGAAATTTTGTAAGTTAAGATATCCCAATAATCAAATAACATCTTAATAGAACCCTTTAAGATTTACAAAGAGTCTTACCAAGTAATCTTCGTATGTAAAATTTGGGCTCCTGTGTCATAATGACATGGGATCTGTTGTACTTACACATTGGTAATTCTAGAACAGACACATTGTGCGGCTCGAAATATTCCTATTCGGAAATATTCAAAGTGCATCACATACATGCCCTGATGGTTGGCAATTTCCTGGTCACTGTGAGTTATTTTTATTATTTATTTCACACTTTATAATCCAAAATCGAAACCCCAAAAAAAATCAATTATAAATGTATTAACCAAAAATTTCAAAACTCAATATTAATATGCACTTTCCCAAGGTAAAAAACAAAGATTGGCTTGCGAAAAGACAGAATATTTTTACTCTCTCAGCATTTTTTTGCACCTCTTGGTGCAAATGCTAGTTATATGAAATAATACATAAAGTGTGTTGCACCTTCTCCATGACAGATTAACATGCATGGGGATATTTGTATAAATCTACAAATGATCCTCAAGGGCTACTTTCTTTCCCTTTCATTTTAATATTTTTAAGAATTTATATATAATAAAAAATTTAATGGGATATTTGTATAAATCTACAAATGGTCCTCAAGGGCTACGCTCTTTCCCTTTCATTTTGAATATTTCTAAGAATTTATATATAATAACAAATTTAATGATGTTGATTCTAGGTTGTGTCCTCCCCACTCCTTTGCAAGCAACAAAAAATAAAGTATTTTCCATAAGAGAGGAATTGTTCCCTCTCCTCCCAAATATATACAAACCATACATAATGACCAATAGATCTTATTTTATCTTCATGGAGGAAACAAATACAAATAGAGAGCTACACTCTCTTTTCTTTCCTAATGTAATCAAAAGACAGTAGAAACTAAATTTATTAAGTAAAGCCCAAGAGATCCCGAAGTTGAGCCTCAATTCTTTCTCCATGAGGTAATAACCACACCAACTAAAGGGAGGGGACTACACCCCCATGTTCTTCAAAGAAAGCAATAATAAAAAATAATGGTGTCCTAAATAGAAGGATATAACAATGCTTATGGAGAAAACCATAAAGGTAAACAAATAGCAAACAAATATGTGATCAAGGGCTATGCCCCTTACTTTCTCCCTAATTTCTCCCTCATGAAGAAAAATAGGAAATCAAGAAAACCAATGCATTGAAGAAAAATGTTTAATAAGGTGATCTTTTCAACAACTAATTCACTCAAAAAATTATAAAGAAACAACCATTGAGCAAGATTGTCTTTGCATGGTTGTGTTGCTAAAATAACTCGAGGAGATAATACTATTACATATATTAAATGATCAATGCACAGACTGGTTCTCCATTCCATGAAGGTTATCACCTGATAGCTCATATTGGCCATAATGAAAGATAGAAATAATTTAGGAGAGGCCACTTTAGAGCTACGTCTTTCTGCACTCAGTGACCATAAACCAGCGTAGATCCAAATACTAGGCTCTATCAAGTGCCGAGATGGATCAAATCTCTCGAGGTGCGAACCTCTTCTTAGGTATCCATTGATTTGATTCAAACCAAAAGACAAATCTTTTTATTTTAGGTCCACATATAATATTTTTATTATTAATATTTAATATTATTTATGGCTAACATATAATATTTTTTATTATTTTTTATTTTGTTAGGAACAAACATTACAACATTTCCCCATACATGGTTTTAAAACCATATGAAAGGCCCTCCTACAACCATGGGTTGTTTAGGAGGCCTTGCACATGGTCTTAAAACCATTTGCAAGGTCCTCCTAAACCATGTACAATAAAACCATGGGTTATTTAGGAGGCCTTGCACATGGTTTAAAAACCATGGGTTATTTAGGAGGCCTTGCACATG
>LPNX010809327.1:41439-99376 GCA_001517045.1 Pseudotsuga menziesii
TATGAAAAATAAAGATGCATTAACATGTTTTAAATTGTGAAGGTAAGGCCAGTGAGAGGGTGTGGGACTTGAGGAGGTGGAAGAATATGAATCCACTCAATAAATGTGTCAATATTTTCCTTACTCTCCTTATATCGTCTCCTGCTTGCTAAAATATCCCTGCTAACCCCAATCCGAGAAGCACTCAAATAATTTCAATCAACCTGGTTATATATATATAGCACTGAATCCAAATTTTAGAACCCTAAATCTCAGTGATCCATGCATTGCAAAGGATGGGGGTTTATTGATTTCAAATGCAAACGCCCATCTTCAAGTCTTTGGACTCAGAAAAACGATCAAGCCACTAAGAGAATACAAAATGTGGAGGAGCCCACGAGGGAGAATGACCTGCACAACCCCTCTCCATAGAAAAGAGTGTGATACCATTAATTCCTCATCATCCCAACATAGGGATTTTGGGTAGTCGTTATACTCTTAGGGTATATATATAACAATGATAAGAATTTATAAATCAAGAAAAAAATCCAAGGGAATCCATCACCTCCCAGGGCTTAATAAAATCATCGGGCATGGATCACAACCTCCAGGTAACCCATACCACCTCAAGATCGATGCACCACATAAATACATACGTCCAATACTGTCAGGGAAAGCACTAAGGGTTGAGGAGTCCACAGGAGGAAGAACCATTCTTCACAACACATCTTCTAAGGGGGAGAGCTTAGGTATCCATGGTTTTGCATAACACGTCTACACCATTTATTATTCCTTATCCTTTGAGTCCATGCATGGGATAAAAGGCGTCAACACCAGACCTGATTGTCTGAATGAAGCACGCAAGTGTCAATTGATACCATGTTTCAAAAATTGTGCACATGAACTGATTTTACTCATAGAAACCCACTTGACAAGATAAAAGGTCAAGGGAAACGCTAGGATGAAGGGGAAGGGGTGTTGAGAGGTAGCTTGCGATCTTGTGGGTCATAGAACCTGGATATCAAAGGAAAGGGATGGAGTGGGCATGTGGTCGTAACTCCCAAATATACCGATGTTTCCATACTTGAAATATCTTTCCATAGATCACACAATAGTCGCACAAGGCAAGTTCTACTATGGTTGAAGCATATAAAAGAATCAGCAAAGCATGAAACACACTAGGTCGACAAGAAATATACACACAGACAATGTGCAAGAATTTGAACCAATTTATTACTTATGCTCCATGAAATATTGTGGAATCAGATGATGATCATAAACATGATATATTACATTAATGTCCATTCTTATATAGGATGTTGAGACGCTTGGGTGACTACCTGCTATGTTCAGTTACAAAGAAGTTATAATGGTTCAAAAGTTCAACTGTCGCAGAGCATGTTGGTATGATGTATGTCGAGGTGAACATGTCAAGGAAGACTTGTTGAGGCGAACCTGTCAAGGCATACTTGTGGAGGAAAACCTGTCGAGGAAAACCTATCAAATGAACATGTCGAGGTAGACCCGTCGAAGGAGAACTTGTCGAATGAACATGTTGAGGCGATCCTATTGAAGGTGAACCTGTTGTTTGCTGGTTGGATCAGTAAGTGTTACATTAAAAGGAACGAGGATGATCTTTCCAATTTTGACTCTAGGATTGATGAAGGAATATTTCTAGTATATTCATCCTCCAAGAAGGCATATATATGTTTCAATAAAAGGTTATACAAGATTGTAGAAAGTGGATGTAAGAATAGATGATATAAAACCAAGAAGTCACGATAGAGATGAAAATACAAATAATGAATACTTACAAGAGGACAAAAGTACTCATGATGAAGAAGAAGGAATAGAGAAGGAAGATACATAGGAAAGTGAATAAGACTCCCCAAGACCTGATACACAAGTTCCATCTAGAAGGATATAGAAGAATCATCTGGAGACATAGATCATAGGTGATAAAAATGCTGGACTCAGTACAAGAAGACAACTATCATTTAATGAACAAGCCCTACTCTCAATAGTGGAACCCAATTTTTTTACAGAAGCCAGCCAAAGTAATGAATGGGTCAAAGCCATGAATGAAGAACTAGATCATATTAAGAAAAATGAGACCTGAGAACTTGTCCCAAGACCCAAAGATAAGAATTTTACAGGGACCAAATGGGTTTTCAAGAACAAATTCAATCAAGATGGTCAAGTGATAAGGAACAAGGCAATATTAGTATGTAAAGGGTATGCTCAGGTAGAAGGGATTGATTTTGAAGAAACTTATGCCCCTATGTCAAGACTTGAAGCAATAAGAATGTTTCTAGCACTCTCAAGCCATAAAAAATTTAAAGTATATCAAATGGATGTCAAGTCTTCATTTTTGAATGTAAAGATAGAAGAAGAGGTTTATATTGAACAACCCGAAGCTTTCCTATTATCAGAAAACAAAGACTATGTTTGCAAACTGAAAAAGGTACTATAAGGTCTCAAACAAGCTCCAAGGGCCTTATTTTGAAGGTTGGACAACTACTTAAAACAATAAGGATTTAAGAGAGGTGCCACTGAAAGTAATCTCTACCTAAAAATTGAAGACAAGAATATGATCATTGTTGTTGTTTATGTAGATGACATCATATTTGGAATTAATTTGCAAATGCTAAGTGTAAACTTTGCTTCTGAAATGAAGAAGGAATTCAAAATGTCAATGCTGGGGGAACTAACATTTTTCTTGGGGTTACAAGTTTATCAAACAGACAAAGGAATCTTTATCTCTCAAACTAAGCACATCAAAGACATGCTTAAAAGATTTAAGATGGAAGACTCCAAACCTATTAGTACTCCTATGATCACATGTTGTAAATTAAGTAAGAACGATGAGTCTTTGGAAGTGGATCATACCATGTACAAATCCATGACAAGAAGCCTGCTGTATGTGATATCTACAAGAACAGATGTGATGCAAGTTGTAGGTTTGGTTGCCAGGTTCTAGTAAAGCCCCAAAGAAACACATGTAGCTGAAGTAAAAATGATTTCAAATATTTGAAAGGTACTATGGAGTATGGGTTATGGTACCCAAAAAGTCAAGACTTTATTTTAAAATCATTTACTGATGCAGATTGGGAAGGAAGTGTGGATGATCAAAAGAGTTCTAGTGGAGCAACATTATTCTTAGGAAATTGTTTGGTTTCATGGCTAAGTAAAAAACAATCTTCCATTTCACTCTCCACAGCAGAGGTCGAATAAATTGTTATTGCATCATGTTGCGCCTAGGTCATTTGGATGAAGTAGACACTAGAAGACTTACTTGTAAAGTATGAGCGCCCAATAATAATAAATTGCGATAATACCAGTGTCATAGATATGTCAAAAAACCCTATCATGCACTCCATGACAAAACACATACCAATAAAATAAAATTTCCTAAGAGAACAAGTGTCTCAGAAGGTTGTCAGACTGGAGTATGTTGACACAAAAGAACATGTTGTTGACATTTTCATCAAGCCACTACCTAAGGAATCCTTTGAGGAGGAAATGTTATCTCAGGGGGAGTTATGATGACAGGGGGAGTTGTCAGAAAGAAGAAAGACAGGAAATCCTCAATAGCATAATAGGTTATCCTTTGTCATTGTTGTCAAAGGGGGAGAATGTTTAGATGTTGCCATCAATGCCAAAGGGGAGATTGTTGAGAATATAGTTGTTACTGATGTCAAAGGCATTCACGAATGAAAAAGGAATAACCAGTAGATATGGTAGCATGATGAGTTCATTAATGACAAAGGAAAAGGTTGAGTGTATGAGTGAAGAGAGAGTGTGGAGTGGAGAGTGGAGAGACTGTGTGTGAGAAAATTGTACCTATGTTTAAGTGGAATGAAGAACATAGTTTACATTGCAAGTATTTTTAAGTATTTATACCTTCGTTTCGATCACTAGAAGTATTGATTTGAATCTATCTGTGTGTATGTGTGTATTTCAAAATTTGATACAAGTATAGGAAAACGGAATTGTTTGTGCCTAGAGCGTTGCGGAAAGGAATTGACCGTTCCGTTGATTAATTCAATCATAGAGTTAAAGATCTGCATCTTGGACAGATCAATTGTTTTAAGGGACTTCACAATTATAAGTAGTACTCGAATTAAGCCTAAACCAATCGCCCATATGACTAGAGATCGTATGGTGGAGATTAGAGGTGGAGAGTGTCAATGGCTAAAGGAGGATTCCGCTAGATAAAATACGTGGAAGATAAAGAAGGGCTGAGCTTAGGAAATCAAAGGTGATCGTTGGAATATGGGATCGAGATCAATGGTCTAGATCGATTGTAAAATTAAATTGATGGTGTGCAGCGATTCCGTTGGGTGGAGTTGTGTGGTTTGGAAAACTTTTGATGTGCGCGAATTTTTTATGAAAAATCCTTCATCATATTTGAAGTCCATTGTTGATCTGGTGGGGCATAGATATGACGGTCCTTAAGGATTCCACTGATTTAACTAGCAATCCTGTTAATGTTTTACTTGGTTGCAGAATAAATGAAATCGTAAAGTGTTTGAGATCCTTCGAAAAATGTGGACGTCATCTCAACAATTGTTTACTTGCTGAATGGATCGGGTATTGGACCTATGACTCCTACCTAGCATCAGGTTTAAAAGATCAGTGACCAGGATAGCACTAGAATGAGATCGACGATGCAGAAATATTGGTTCGAAAAGTGGAAATCATGGACTGATATTTGGAAAAAGTCACATATCCGATATTCAATTTCCATCTCAGATCAATGGTCACAGAGAGCTCGAAGAAGATCAATAGTGTCGAATGATTTGTGTGGAAAGTAGAAATCATGGAATGATATTTTGAACAAGTCAACTTGCTATCCAATTTTTATATCAGATCTATGGTCAGTAAAAATCCCAAAATGAGATCAACGTCTTAGGATGATTGTGGAAATAGAGATTGTGAAAGAACACGACTAGAAGAATAAAATGTAAATTGATTAACAAAGAATTTTTTTAGTTGTTTTGTAGAATCACAATAGAGGTAGATGAATCGTTGGCTCAGTACTAGAACAAGGAATTGGGTTCTCATGAAGAGGCACGTTCGAAGAATGAAATGACGCAATGGTGAAGAGATGCATCTGCAGGAAACATGAAGGTATTTATCAACATAAGAGTTGAAGGAAAGAATTTGTCTTTGTCCTTACATATGATAGAGTCCAAGAAGTGAATAACCGACTGATAAAAATCAGTCTAGGGTGGCATGGTGGCACTAGGGCAGGATATAAGTTTGCAAAGGGTGTTGTATCATCCTTGTCTGTTGGAGCAAGCATAAACCTTGGGTGTTGAAGCATCCTTGTCTGTTGGAGCAGACATAAACCTTGGGTGTTGTAGCAGCCTTTTCTGTTGAAGAAGAAATAAATCCAGGGTGTTGCAGGTGCATCTTTATGTAGCAAGAAGATAAAGAAGTTTTATAAATTCATCTTATTAATGAGTTTGAATTGGTGGTTTTTTCTTTGAATTTTCCACGATAAAATTTGTGTCTTAACCTGTTTGATTCATTGTGTGTTTTGTTATTTTTGGAAGAAAAAGACAATATTGTTTCACCTGCCCCTCTCTCAATATTGTGGGATAATCCAACAATATTGTGGGATAATCCAACAATATTGTGCACTTGAAATTTAATTAAATTGACTTGACATGTGGTTAGGAGCATAATTGTTTAACAATATTTTTGGAATGTAGTGGATCACTCCTCTCAAAGAAGGAGGCAGTGGGAAGTACTTAAGAGGGGGAGAAGAGATGAATGATGGGAGGGATTTTTTTTTTTGGGGGGGGGGAAGGGGGTTATTTTGGGGGATGGAAGAATTATTGGAAAAAATGAGAGGGGAAAATGGAAAGGAAGTTGAAGCTGGGAACCTGTGTGAGAAACTAGAGAGAGATCTGAACTAGAGTGGTAGTTGGATCTCAAGAATCCAAACTAGAGGGGTAGTTGTATATCAAGACATGCTTGAAAATATTTATTCATATGTTTTTGTTGTTGTTCTTGGGGATTTCGGGCACGAAGGACTAAGAAATATGGGTTCCTTGGAGCTATGGATCCGACAAGGTTGTTCCTAGCTAGCTGGGTGGTAAATCTATTTGGCAGTTGAGTTTTCTACTGCAGGAAAAATCAGTCATCTACATGGAGCTAGTAGGGACAAACTACTAATTTACAGGTATTTTGATGTTATTTCAGTTTCATAAATTTTAGAGGATATTAGATCTTAGATAGTTGAATATTTTGTAAGTTGTTTTATACCTGCATTCTTAGCATACAAATTTATTAGTATTGGAATTTATATTGCTAAATGGGATTGAAGTAAACCTGAAACGTTACACTAGATAGTACCTAGAATTTAACATAAATCAAACAGAAATACAACATAACCTAAATTTTAGTCAAGAAGAGAGAAAAAAAATGTTTAGATTTATCAAATAGACTTGTATTAACATAATTTACTAAGGAACTGGTCAGGTCTTTACAAAATGGTATCAGAGCCATGGTTCCAAATCTAGAACCAAAGGGATCACTATAATTGAAATAAAACAGAACATGAGCTTATGGGGTCTGGTGCAAGTGTTACACATAAATATCATCATTAACATGTGATGAAAACCCAAAAACAATATTTTTCCCTCAATCCCAAGTCTTCAAGAAAAATCCTGGTCCAGATATCAATCCTTCATATCAAAATGCAACACCACTCCTACCCTTAAGTCAATGAGTGGTACCTTCTTTAGCACTGCCTATAATGTATTAGCAGTAATCGGTGGCACTGCCTATACCCTTTGTACAAGGCGTGGTTCTACCCTGCACCACTCTGTCATATTGAGGAAGAAGTGGCGCCCTTGGTAAAAAGTGAAAAAGAGAGGATTCCATGAAGCTTCTCGAAGGAAGGCTTCGAGGTTCCCTTATCCCTACACCCGAGGACCACCTAGGATCAAGATCCATCCTTGTAGGATCTCCTATCCACCTCACCCACCATTTCCTCAACCATCCCTGTCCTCCCAAGGCTTATAAAAGAAGGCTCATATCCATGGTTGAGGGAGAGAGCCAGGTTATGTTGTTGCATCGTCATTCTGTCCTAGATCAGTAAGGTGAGCATAGAAGGAGAAAAGTTGGAGCTATCAGGGACAATATATTGGCATTGTGAAGGAGCTTATTGACACTAAGGAATAGGTTGTAACTTCTTCTTCTTTATCTAATGCAAAATTGGTTCCTTTCCCATAATGTATATTGTGTTAATATCATATGTTTTATTGTTAGATTCCTTAGTCACTAGCATAGAATAATGGAACATTTTCTGGTGCTATTTGATCTTGTGTGTTGTTTTTCATGTGATCATGCAGGTATATCAATGAAGAAGCTAGCATTGCAGGAGATAACCACACTTTACATCAAAGACCCTTATTCCAGATATCCACCCATTCTAGGGAAAGTCTTCCAATTATGTTGTGTACTATTTGTTCTAGATATGAACCATTAAGACTAGAGGAACAACTCCTATCTGCAGGAGGTGTATTTTTCTTGTTAACAACAAGCTAATGCTGGTCACTTATGACACGTTCATTGCAATGGACTTCTGTAAAAATAGAAATCTGAACGTCAAACAACAATATTAGAGGTACCTACACAACTTTTTGGAATATGGCGTAAGAATATGAAACGTTGACAATCGGATTACCTTCTAGAATATATAGCTTTTATTTAAGGAAACTAAGTATAAATCCCCAAAAATGAGGTTACTCTAAGGTTGGTATGTTATTTTTTCCCCAAAAAATAATGAATATGTTTGTGTTGGTCCACTTGTTTGGTATGTAAATGGTGGAATTTTGAGAAAATATATATATAGAGTTGTAGATAACTGGTGTGTCTAGTGCAACGTTATTTTTCCAAATTTATTTATGTTATATATATTTTTAGATTAAGGAAGTCAGTGACGCCCTAAAATGACAAGGTCGAGCGTTGGTCCATGACATCTTGGTCTTAACATAGTCAATGAATGATATTTTTTTTAGGATGTAGGTCTTTGTGTCTTCTTGTGTGGGTTCTTTTACGTTTTCTAAATAGGTGAGCCAATCAAAAGTTATAGCCAAAGAAAATAGCCCGTGTTAGATTGATGTTAGTCCATTAAAAATTAAATTAAAGATAGAAAAAGATAATAGATTTAAATAAAAATTACATATTCAGAATCTACAGGCATAGTTACACAAGTGCATGTGTGAATTTTCATTAGCATTGGACAAGCATGGCATAAGCAAAATCATGCACAAAATAGGAGAAGTGGTACAAAACATGTTTCCTGTCATAAGACAGTCTAAACCACTTGTTTTGGCAATCCAAACCTAAAACGAAAGCAGCCAAGTCATCCACCATGTAGGTTGGAAAAAAGGTGACCGCCAAAATTCTAAATTTAAATCATGCGTGCGCATAGTTTAAAACATAATGTGCACGCACTAGAAGTGCGATCGCGCGTCTGAGTGCGTATGTGTTAAACATGTGTGCACACATAGGTTTAGTTGAAAATTTGTTTTGATTTTATTTTCAAGCATTTACAATGGAATGATGATGATGAGGAGGAGGTTGATGATAATGATGATGATGAGGATGATGATGATGATGATGGCGATGACAATGATGATGAACAATGATGGTGATGATGATGACGATGACGACAACGATGATGATGATGATGACGAATACTATGACTATGATGATGATGATTATGATGATGATTACGATGATGAGGATGATGACGAATACTATGACTATGATGATGATGATTACGATGATGAGGATGATGATGACTATGATGATGACTATGATGGTGATGATGATGATGATTTTTAATGATGATGATGAGGATGATGACTATGATGATGATGATGAGGATGAGGATGATAATGATGATGATGATGATGACTATGATGATGATGATGATGAGGATGAGGATGACGACTATGATGATGATGATGATGATGATGATGATGATGATGATGACAATGATGATTATGATGACAAGGATGATGATGTTGATGATGATGATGATGATGATGATGATGATGATGATGATGATGACGATGATGATGATGACAAAGATGACGCTGATGATGATGATGATGACAATGACGATGACGATGACGACAACGACGATGACGATGACGACAACGACGATGATGATCATGAATACTATGTCTATGATGATGATTACGATGATGAGGATGATGATGACTATGATGATGACTATGACAGTGATGATGATGATGATGACAATGATGATGATGAGGATGATGACTATGATGATGAGGATGAGGATGACGATGATGATGAGGATGATGACTATGATGATGATGATGACAACAATGATGATGATGATGAGAATGATGACTATGATGACGATGATGATGATGATGATGAATATGAGGATGATGATGAGGAGGAGGAGGATGATGACTATGATGATGATGATGATGACGATGATGATGATGATGAACAATGATGGTGATGATGATGAGGATGATGATGATGACAATGATGATGAGTAACAATGATGATGATGATGAGGATGATGGAAATGATGATGATGAGGATGATGACTATGATGATGAGGACGAGGATGAGGGTGACTATGATGATGATGATGATGATGATGACTATGGTGGTTATGATAATGATGACAATGATGTTGGTGAGGATGATGACTATGATGATGATGAGGATGAGGATGAGGATGATGATGAAGATACTGATGATGATGATGAGGATGATGACTATGATGAGGATGATGAGGATGATGAGGATGATGATGACGCCAATGACGATGATGAATAATGATGGTGATGATGGTGATGATGACGATGATGAGGAAAAATGATGATGATGATGATGACGATGATGAGGAACAATGATGATGATGATGAGAAGGAAGAGGATGTTGAGAATGATGATGATGTTGATGATGATGATGATGATGAACACTGATGGTGATGATGATGATGATGATGATGATGAGGATGACAATGATGAGGAATAATGATACTGATGATAGGTTTAGTTGAAACTTTGCTTTGATTTTATTTTCAAGCATTTTCAATGGAATGATGATGATGGCCATGACGATGGTGATGATGAGGAGGATAATGACAATGATGATTATGAGGATGATGACTATGATAATGATGATGAGGATGACAATGATGATGATGATGAAAATGATGATGAACAATGATGGTGATGATGATGATGATGAGGATGATAATGATGACGATGACGATGATGATGATTATGATAGCGATGACTATGACTATGATGACGATGATTATGATGATGATGGTGATTATGATGATGAGGATGATGATGATAATGATGATTGTGTTATTGAAAGTGGTGTTATTTACCATGTGTTATTGACGATGGTCACCATTTTCGCCACTATCGTGACCATGGTCACCATTGTCACTATTGTTGCACTAGGGATTGAGGCCATGTGTTATTGACCATGGTGGCCACTAATAATTTGTTATACCTTGACACCCATCCTTGGTTAGTGTTGGAGGTCTCCTTACCCTCCACTAGCCATAGGTAAGGAGCCTAAGACCTCATAATGGCACCTATGGGCCTAAGAAGAAAGTAGTGGTGAAGACTATATTGTAAAAATACTCTTACATGTGTGAATAGCAAGACATTTTTGAAGAACTTTAGTCATTAAATGGGATAAACGTTAGTGAGTAAATGCTGTAAATGTTAGGAATCAACGTGCACATGTGTATCTGTGCGTATGCATTGCTACATGCGCATGATCTTATACATGTGCATGTGCTCATAAATATGCGTGCACCCACCTATTGCTAGTTAAAAGAATAGACCTGGATTCCTGGAGTTGCTACCAATTTTCACTGGTTTTCTACAATAGTTCGCGTGTTTTGTGCTCCTGAACTTTGCAATTTGGCTCGGACTCAATCATTAATTGGAAACTCTTTGATCTGTTGGATAGAAGATCACTCTTGGAACCTAACAAAAATATTCAATGGTCTTGGAATTTAGTGGATACATTCAAACTACAAGTTTTCATTGCAAGAAGAGATCATTTTGAATAGGTATGGTGAATTGTAAATAATTGTTTTCATTCACAAGATTTCAGATCATTTCATTGATTTATGTTTTATCATATTCCTACAACAATATCTCTCTCATAGACAACAATTATTTTCACAAGAAGAATTCCCAACTTCACATCTAAACAAGTCTCATATTCTCCATATAAGATGAAGTATGCAATGTTAACTAATATACATTTGCACATGAATATATTTTGATTTCACATAATGATGGCATAGCTAAAGTTATTTCTCGAGACTCTTCAATTTATAAAAAAAAACCTTTGAAGCAATCATGGGAAAGGGTCCATATTGAATAGTTCACAAAGTTGTCCATATTCTCTATACAAGATGAAGTATGCAATGTAGACAAATAATCATTTGCACATGAATATATTTTTCGTTTCCCACCAGGATGGCATAGATGAGGTTATCTCTTGATACTCTTTAATTTGTATAAAAAAATTAGAAGTAATCATGGGAGAGGGTCCATATTGAATAGTTCACTAACTTGTCCATGCTCTCATTTTCATGCTACATTTATCATAACATGCCTTTGAGATTGACATGGATTCCTCTATGTCAATGATCTCTCCTATTCCTAGGGGATTTGCAACCTCCTCATTGTGTAATTAGTAAATTTATTCTCTTTAGTTAGTGTAACATAATGAGTGTAATTTATTCAATTTATTCCCAAGACATCTAAACACCAACTTGTGTTTTCCCTCACAACTAATGTGGCATATTACGTGTAATTTCATCTCGTCCGAAGGTGTTGGAAATGAAGAATATTTCACTCATCTTCTTGTGACTTCCAATACTTTTTGAACACAAAAGAAGTCATAATCCTATAGCTGTAATACCTGAAAACATGACTCTCTTTACTTGACTCAAATAGAGTATAGAAATGAAACTTTAGTTCGAACATAAAGAGAAAACTTTAATCAGCGTTCATGTATCGATGCCAATAATTACCATACTAAGATATCTGTAATTTAGTTAATTATGTTGGAACATGTCATGTTTCTTGTATAATGGAACTAATGCCTTATTTGTTGCTTCTTATGCAGGGGTAGACCTCATAGTTTTGATAAAGAAACTTTTGGAAATGGGAAACTCATGTAATAGAGTAAGAAAAACTAGAAGGAATATGCCCATTGAAAAGGAAAATGAGGTAAGAGAAAAGGCCAGGTTGGAAAAGGAATAGAGTGAGACATGGTCTAGATATTTCCATTGATACTATGACTGATCCTAACATATTTGATGACATAAAAACCTCTAGTTCAGAATCGTGGGTGAAGCAGTTACGTCCAATGGACCCAACGCAAATACCAACATCCACACAGTCTCCAACCAAAAATCCATCAACAAGCCATGTTGAAGCTCTTGAAGGAATAGGTATATTGAGAGACACCAAGTATCAAGTGTTGGACCTAGGGGCAATGATTAATTTGGAATCTCTCCAAGAAGACCACAACCATGTCGAGAACACTCCCAATATGGACCAACATATGAATAAATCAACACAACAAATAAGCCCTAGGATTCATAGCTCATATCCACCTTCCCTACCTCGAATGTCTAGTGCAAGAAAGGGCTCCTAGATGTATCCATGTCGATGAAAGTTGTTTGTCAGGCCTTGAAGGTAAGTTTCCCAAATGCACTATCGATTGGAAATGTAGCAAATTAATGAAGGAATATTTTGAATCCAAAGGTGATCATAGGTAAATGTCAATTATTACTATGTTTGTTAAATTCAAACTGTTTAGTTGTTGTTAGGAGAATTCTGGGTATAAATATGTTTAGAAGTTCAGAGGCTAACAATCATATTGTTAGAAATATCCAATATTCTTTTAATGCGATTGGGAAGATGTCTCGTACTAAAGATATTTGTGTAGCTCGTCGTGTGTTATTAGAATCAGTTGTAAGCAAGTCCACATGGAAACATCACCTCCTTTCACATACTTATCACATACTTAAATTGAATAGAAAAACTGTTAAGAAGTACTCTGTTATAAGAGAAAATATTCATACTCTAGGTGGAAAATATTGTTGGGATTTTATCGACAGGTTGCCTCGTCGAGATATGAAGCTAATTGATGTTGTTAAGGACTTAGTACAAAAGTTCTGGCACGATCATACCAAGCCTTCATCTAACCAAAGAGATGTGCTAAAGATGAGAAAAGGTTCTACTGAACGTGAACCCAACGTCAAACACTTCCTTGACACAACAAAGACTGAACTCCATGAGACATTCAAGAATGAGCACACACAATTGAACCTGGGCCAAAGGTCCTTTGAGAAATGTAAACCATGGTAAACACACATTTCATTAAATTTATAAATATTCTATTACAAGGACTTCATCCACCTTGATTGTTTTTGGAAATCTCTAAATACATATTCTATTAAAGCTAGAAAAATCAACTCAAAGGACTATTCCATTAAATTTGGAATAATTAATTAAATGAACTACTTTCTCAATTAATGTTTTTTATTTATTTCAAGTAAAAATTTAGTATTCAACTATTCAAAAGGAAATATTACATCTCAATTAGAACTAGAGGAAATATTACATCTCAATTAAAACTCGATGGGTTAGATCTAAAATTTAGAACTTTTGCTAGATTGAGTTCCTTCAAAATGAGGAAAGTCATAGCCTTTGAATCCTACATAATTTATATTAATATTATTTATAGGTTGTATTAGATGTTAAGTTGATTAAATTATTTTATGACATAATATCAACATTGTATTTGTTACTACAACAATTATAAACGTTGTCATAGTAATTATTTTTGTCTTTGTTATGTATGTTGTTTTATTTTTGGAAATTGGCACCACTTATAATCAAAATGAAAAAATATGTTATGACCTTAAAGTCTAAGTTTTATCCTTGTAATGATTAGAGTAAATTATGAATTAAAATTGCAACATAATTTATTATTATTGTTGTTGGCAGTGGTAGTGTATTAGAAACTAAGTTGATGAATGCTTACTTTATGAATAATAGATTAACTTGAGAAATTTCTTACCTATAAATTTATTTAATGATATTGATGTTAGTAAAGCCTCCCTTATTTATTAATATTAATTATTTTAATAAGCAAAATCAATTATGAACTAGAATAACATTAGCGCAATACAATTTGATTTTTTTCATATACAAGAGGAAAGGGGAAAAACCAACTAAACTAATTATTGCAAGTGTTCATTATTTATTTATGAAGCATTTGAACAATGTTTTTAATTGAAAATAGCATATTTATAATGAAAATATAGATATCTTACAATATTTATATTATCATTAAGATTGTATATCATCTATTAATTTATGTTAGCGCACGGAGGAATCGAAACACCATCGTCCTACTTGTAATGCAGGTGCTCTTCCATTGAGCTAGCACCCTTTACAACATGAGGGGAGAGGGATTGTGTTAACACCTATATTACACATTTCTAATCCTTCGTGACAGATCAAAATGATGACAGTCTTAGACTTTGATTCTTTCAAAATGATGAAATTCTTAGACTTTGATCCCTTACATAATTTCTATTAATATTATCTATAGTTTGTATTAAATGGTAAGTTGATTAATTTTATGTAATGACATCAATATTGTATATCTTACTATGATTAATAAATTGAATTATAACTAGTACATTGTTGGTGTTGAGTTCCTATACTAGTAGAAGGTTGGCACAATTTTAGAATGGGCCATTTAAAAACTATTTAATGTAAAGGTTTGGTACCCAATATTGTTCTAAAATTTTCCCTTGTATTTCCATGTACTAGGCTTTCATCAATCAACCTTTACATGAAAAGTCTCACTTTCATCATTCTAGAAGATATATGAGGTGATTTTTGTCATCCAAATCATCTCTCCTTCATCATCAAATCATGATCTAACTAGCAACATATTTCCTTTCTCAAATTTGATCATAGGATTGAATCTTGGATTTAGCTTGTTACACTTGGGTCCAACATATACCAGTTCATCTGTCACATTATCAAAATCTCCATCCATAATAATTATATTCCATGCAGTGCATTGTGATCAGCATTAAATCTCACATGGATTAAATTGTGTTTATAATGCAATGTATTTGATGATAATGTCTAACATGAATTAAAGCTAACATGATGTTACTACTTAATGATTGATTTTATGGATTAAGTCATGTGAAATATTTTCAGTCCAAAATGAGTTTTTCATGGTTCCTGTAACAAGCATGGGTGGAGTGTCCACTCAAAACATTGGTCTGAAAAAACGTTCACATAGTTTAATCCAGAAAATCAATCACAATGATGACAAATTGATAAAACCTGCACACTCAAAATGTTAGTATTGTATTTATTGAGTATAAGTTAATATACTAGTACAAAGTTGGCACCACTTTAAATTCTACACAAGAAAATATATTTATGAATGTGAATGCAACATAGTAGTACAATTAAATTTATATCAACTATAATAATGAATAATAGGGCAAACTCACTTCAAACCTTATTGCAAGTTCCTTACATTTACTCACAAAACAATTCTATAAGATGTTTTTAGGTTCATTCGCATAAAGTATCATCACATGAATTAACATGAAGTTGAACCAAAATTTTCATATATGTAGCAAATAATATAAAATTTCTCAAAAGGTAGCTTTAAGAGAAAATTTGATATACTACAAACATTGACATATTTTTCTTCATGTATATTAAGTAGTCATTCAAAAAGAAAAATTACATTCATTAATCATCTCCACCTAATCTCTTTATATTTTCTCAAGCAAATCAAGTACATCTTGAGGATGAATATTTCCACAGTTAATCATAATGACAAAGATAGTTTATGGAATTAAATTGTGTATTGAAACATCCCTACGTTTCGAGTGGACACTCCACCAATCATCAGGGGAACAAAATGAAAAGCTCAAAGTGATATTGAAGAGAGTGAGAAAAAGCTAATAATAAATAAGGTAAGGGTTTTGTACATGCATTAATGAATATAATTATGCACATTTGATATAGTGACATGTTGTGTTGATCTAAAAGACAATTTGAAAAGTTAAAATTTGAATTGTGTTAGCTAGTTCGCATAAAGTATCATCACATGAATTAACATTGAAATTGAAGTGAAATTTTCATATATGCAGTAAATAATATAAAATTCCTGAAAAAGTAGCTTGAAGAGTATTTATTATCCCATGTGGGAAATATAGGTTGACCTTCATCATCTATATTCAACAACTCACTGTGGTTCCGACGAATTAATGTCTCTGATGGATTCTTTATACCTCATAACTGGAACATCATTGAGTACAAGAAATTGGAAGTACTGGACATTAGGATGTCCAACTAGTGCATTTTCCCCCTCCTTGATGTACCCATTAAGAAAAATTTTGAAGTCATACACTTTGCCAATAAGTTTAGGTGGAAATGCCTGTTTTTCTTCTATTGTGCAATATGTATCCATCATCTCAGATAAAAAATATATATCTGTGCTTTTCAAGTTGGAAGACATTCTTTCGTAGGTTCCATCTATGTCTTCATGGGTGTGCCCCACAATCAAGAACCCAACCTCAATAGTGATGAAGACATCAAGTGGAGTTAATAGTGATAGAAACATGAAAACACAACGATTCTTATTATCACTAGCTACATTGTCCAACTATAACAATAAATGTGGAGGGAGAGGTTTAACATCAAGATTTTGATTTTTTGAGCTTCTATTTAAAGATAGGAAAGCATCCTTGTACACTCTACATTTTGAGTAAATAGAGTTTTGAAGTAATGCATTTGAAAGTGGGTTTCTTGAACTTCCACTCTCATCAAGCAAATCACCATACATATCAAGGTGTGGGTCTTCAAGGTCCCCAATCACTTTGCAAGAGATGTACTGGTAAATTGTGATCCCATGTGTACAAATGGTAGGGATAAATGACAAAAAACTCATGTGTTATGCCCATGTTTTAACACACCTAAAAACGACAAACCCAAGTTTGTTCCTGCAACAAATTTTGATTTGACATGTAATCTTGGGATTGAAGTATTTGTTTTGTCCATTTTATCATGGATAATGCTCAAGTATTCCTTTGGATACTACTCTGACATAATTCTATGGGCATAGTAGAAATATCTTCCAAACATAACAATCTTGTTATGTTTCTTCAGTCTAGCTCATGCCTTTTCTTCCAGCTCTTTTGTAGTCATTGTCTTCATATGTGCTTTCAACACGATACATTCACTACATTTACTGAAGTTAGTGTTCTTTGAGAATGCCATATATGGAAAATGATTATTCCAAATCTTGCTCATTGTTTGTTGTGATATTGATGGAAAATTGAGCTCTTGAAGAGCCTCATTGATCTCTTTTAACAAAGAACTTTGGGTGTATGTTGATGGAAGCAGTATTAAAGGAGCAGATGTTCCATCTTATTCAACTTGTTGTGTTTGGTTCAGTGAAAAATCTGAATTATCCATGACAATTTTGTGCAATATTTCTATGGTTGCCACAATATGTGCACGTGGTTTACATTTGTTGGTGTTACCATGAATTCCTTTGACATGTCCTTATTGGAAGTTATGCTGGTAAGTATAGTAGGTGCTTTGTGGAATATTATGTATCTTGTACCATGATTTATTACAAATAATATCTCCATTAAACCTCATGTCCTTTACTTTCCTAACAGTAGGAGGTAGGCCATGGCCATGGCTCTTTGACATGATTGTGTTGTAAAGGAGTGAATTCAAGGCAAATTCCCTAACGTCATTTTTTTAAGAGTTCCATACCCCTTCTAGCAGCTGCAATGGCTTTCCTATCCACATGTTGAAGAAAATATTGTTTGCAACATTCATCTGTTGCCAAAAGTCGGTTTCTTTCTCTTCATCTCTCTGTATTTGAAAGTTTCCAACTTTTTTTGTAGCCACAACTCGTTTAATCCTTTTATATGGCCTCATTATGTGCATAGCAATTGAGGCTGGATCTTTTTCATTATAAATATCACCATCCCATGTGTTTAAGGGACTTGTGTCCTCTATAATATCACATACCACCATTTCATTGGGCGCCTCCTTGAAATTTTCATTCACCCTTGTAATCTCACCTTCATTGTCCAACAACTCATTTATTGACCATCTAACCAAACAATGTATAGAATTATCTCCAATCCTACATATTTCACAATTTCTTTCTATGTCTTCCACAAAAACACCGAATTCCTTTTCACCTAACCTTTCACCCTCAACCATGTCATCCTCACGGACATTAACTATGATCCCTTTGACAATGCACATGCTTGTTCCTGTGCACTCATGTGTAAGAGAAAACTTTTTGCATGTGAATGTAAGCCTATCTTGGGGAGAATTTACTTGATGATCATGACAATGAGCTTCCAAATCTGATTCTGGCAAAATCTCATAAGATCCCAATGGACCCCTAGTGTATTTTCAAATCTTGTTGGATGTGGCAAAAGAGCATCATGTTATAACAACTTCTCAATTTTAACCACTATGGATCCTTTATTTACCATACTTCCATGCACCTTATGACCAATCTTTGTATTGAATATGGAGCCTTCACCCACCGTCACTCCACATTGCAAAAGATATACCTTGTCTCCAATAGAAAATGCAGAAGATACATTTCCAAATATACAACAAATTAGACAAACTTAGTATTTTCTCAAAAATAATAAGCAATGTACTATCAAAAACACTTAACATGTGCTTCAAGATTTTGATTTACCTTTGTTATGCCTCAAATCTATGATCTTCCATGGATGTAAGTCCCCTTCATCAATATATTCCACAGTCAAATGTGGTTCAATAACATCAATTATCAAAACCATAACATATCCTACCTTAAGCCTTTCTCCACCATAATGAGTTGTAGTATAATGAGTTGCTAGATCACTTAACCAATGACATCAATGGTTCTTCTTTTGAACCATTGTTAAACATGGTAAACATAGTTGTTGCTAATATGAACTTGGCAAGATGGGTACTGTTCCTAAAACCTAGCTTCTTGCCTTTACATCAAGAAAGAAAGACTAACAAACAACCTGGAATTGGTGCTTCAAAACATAGCCAATAGAACAAAATTCAATCTGGAGCTGAATATTGTAAAATGGAACCAGCTGATTATGAAAGGTCTATAAACTGCTTGATTTGCACTCTAGATACATTGTTTTGACAGTTTCCCATCTATTCTCAGAAGAGAAGACATCATTCAAACTTGATGAGCTTCATGGAGAAGACAATACTTAGTCACTAGGTTGACATGTCCTTAGAATTAAAAGTTCATTATGTTAAAACTTAGTATCTTTCTTCTCTGAAAGCATTCACAAAGTTAAAAACCTCTACTAATGGAAATGAGGGGTGATCTAGCTGATCAAAACCTCTACAACTAGAAATTGGTGGCGATTGAAGGGTTCATTGTAAATTTAACAGGAAATCAGGGGTAAATGGAATATTTGCAGCAAATTTCAAAGGGAAAATTCGTTATTTCTTCTTGCATGATGCGACAACACCCACTTTTCCTCTTGCATGATGCGACAAGAAGGTGACAACATGGTTTGCGATTGGAATTTTGGTGGATGCGTGGAAGATAGCACTGCCTCAAACTTAATGAACAATGTTGGTTGTTTAATATCTAAATATTTTTTGAGCTATAGTGGGTTGCATATCACATCCAATATGAAGTGGGCAGTAAAGGATAGGGGAACCAACATTAATATACAAGGTGTGAAGTTTACAGGGAGGGAGTGTATAGGGAAAATAAGCCGAACAAAATATTGTTGCAAAAGATTGAGAAAATACCTAAAACATTCGTCCTAACCAGAATGCAACACAACCTAATCCATGAAAGTTCCTTTATGAAAAATCAGTGAAATCGACCCTGTGTGAATTTTACAGGGATGGAGTGTACAGGGAAAATAAGCCAAACAAAATATTGTTACAGAAGATTGAGAAAATACCTAAAATGTTCGTCCTGACTAGAATGCAACACAACCTAATCTGTGAAAGTCCCTTTATGAAAAATCAGTGAAATCAACTCTGAGGAGATGTAGGTCGATCCCCACGCACCACTATGAGGTGAATTTTTCCAACCCATGACTGAAATTCCCAACCTGATCGAGCAATATGAAGTGAATTTTTCCAACCCATGACTGAAATTCCTTACTTGATCGGGTAATTTCTCTTCCCAACAAATGAGCAAAAACGGTGATTTCAATGTCATTGGCCGTATAGTCACTAAAATTTCAAGTTTTCAAAAGATATTTGTCAAATTGGGGGAAATTAAGTTTAAGGATTTTTTTTTTAATTTATAGGTGTCCTTAGAATGAGTTATGTTTGAATGATTTAATTTACCGTTTTTATAGAAAATTGTTGTGTTGTTTTGAAAAAAAATTATAAAACTAATTAATTATTATTTTTTGAAACTATGGAAGTTATTTTAAATGGTCATGTTATTTTTGTGAACATTCATTGAACTTATGCAAATATTTACATAGGGGATAACCAAAAAATTTTAGTCGCTCTGCTAGGGTTTCAGCTCACATGTTAGGGTTCTCGGGTTCGCCTCTTCTGCAAACGTCATGGCCTCCGTTGATGGAGGTTCCCAACCACCCTCCTCCTCTGTGCTTCCTCCTAAAATCAAATCTTTCATGCGCCTGGTTCCCAACTGCCCTCCTCCTCTCCTTTCAAAAGAGAGTCTCCATATACATGAAGTTGTCAAACACCATTTTTAGAAGCAAATTTGATGAGGATGATGATGAAGAGAGATTGTTAATCGATGAGTTGTTGCTGCAAGGTAAGGAAAATTTGTTTGAGAATTCCATTTTCAGAAGCAAATTTGATGAGGATGATGATGAAGAAAGATTGTTAATCGATGAGTTGTTCTCGCTTAATATAATTCTTCTTGGAAAAAATCTCATAATGCAATTGAATAGATGTATCTTTTTGCATTTTCAAAATTTCCCATGACTCGTCAGCTATCCAAAAGAAAAGAAAACCCGGGAAGGGTCATGGCAGGGAGCTCTTTTGTGACCAGGAAGCTAAGGTGTCAACAAATATTAAAGCTTTACAATTATTTAAAGATAAAATGGGTTCAAGCCCTAATAACGTATTAAGGAATTTAGTGGTGTTAATACGCTTTATGTATAATAATTATTGAATCAATTCATTCAAATTATGCAAGATCCTTAACAAGAATGAAATTCCTTGTCTGGAAGAAAAGGAAATCGGGGGAGAGTTAAGGTAGGGAGCTCTTTTGTGACAAGGAGGGATTATGTTTTTTCCTCTCCTTGGGAATTGGGTTCACCAGCTCATTTTTTTTTTGAGGCGTCATAAACTCCCAAAGCTTTATAATTTAGGTAAAGCTATTGGTGTCAAGTCCTTGCAACGTATTTACTATTAAGAGATTCAATGGTGATAATAGGGTTGACGAATAATAATTATAAAGGAAATTAATTCAAATTATGCAAGATCCTTGACATGGTTAAAGTTTTAAACCGATCAAGGACAATATTGTCTAAATTAGTTGCTAGATATAATAATAATAATGTACATTTATGGACTTTCTTGCACATAAATAATATATTTTAGGCACATGATTTTAGTTTGAGTACCAGTCATTATTCAATTATCAGAGCACTTCTGGGAGGAGAGGATTGTGCTGCCCTCTTCTCTAATAGTCATAGATTCAAGGAGCAGCAACAGTAGAGGAGGAAAATTGTTTGCTGAAGAAGAGGGCTGAATTTTTATGTCCAATTTATACCAATTAGAAGACAATTCTTTGATGTCCATAATTTCAGGTAAATCTATTTAATTTTCCAAGCCCTAATTTTGTTGTTGTTTTCCAGCATGTCTTTTAATCTAGATAGGCCTGACCAGACCAATTGTGTGGAATGGTTTTAGAATTGAAGCTAAAAAGATGGAATCACAAACCATGTTAATGACCAAAGGCCTAAATTAATTGGAAACAATTATCTTGAATTGAAATCCATAATAACAACCCTGTTTAAATTTATGAAAATATGGGAGATAGTATTTTGCAAAGGGACAAGACCGGATAATACAGGTACTACAGGTCAAGCTGTGACGTCCCCGACCCTCCGAATAGCGAAGAGGATGCTACCAAGACATTAACCATTCAGGCAAACTGCCCCATGAACATGGACATATATAAAACCGAAATGCTTGAACATAAAACATGCTAAGATGCATAATCATTCACATACACAGTGGAAGCAAAAATTCATTCATTCATTCCACATGTTCATCATAATTTATTAACAGTAAATATAATTGCAGAAGTAGAATAGACAAGAATACTTATCTTATGAAAACTGTTCTGTAACCAGCTATGTCGCTACAACGTCCCACCCAACCATAGGCCAGCATGCTCCTTAATCTCTCAGCAATGCTACCACCCCTGAGCCAGGCATGATTCCCCAAGGAATAAGGAACAAGCAGGCTTACACATAGCCAAGGATGATAAAACATGCCAAGCCAACATAGTTGGGTTTATCAGGCAAACAATGGATCAGCCAAGACAACACAGTTGGGTTTATCAGGCAATCCAGGAGTTGGGAAAGGCTAAATGCTAAGCTGGTGAGCTCATTATAGAGATAATGACACCTACACCAGAACTATCCCGACTTCTAAAACACCCACACACACCCAACACAAGGAATCAGTCCCTTCTCTGCTGCACAGTCCCTTAGGCCCTGGCTTCCCTTCCAGTGCTATTTAGGGGTTGTGGAGAAGAAAGCCAACCTCTAGCTTTGTCTGTGTGGTTCCGGAATGCACCAATTTTATCAAGAAAACCAAGCCCTCATCCCTACTCCAACATGTCCGGAGACCAACCACTGCATACATGCAGTCAAATAAGCGATTCACATCTTGGATAGGGAAAAACAATTCCTGAGCCGTTCTTGGCCCTATCGTGTCCAAAATGACTTCAAAACAACCTACAACAGCCCCAAAATGTAAAGGTAGACATAGCCAACTGACGTGGGGAAACAAGAGCCTGTTCTCAACAATTTAATCACTAAGTAAACTTACACAGTCCGAAGATGGAAGAGAAAAGTTGGGTTCGCAGCTGGGTAGGGGAAAAACATATACACAAGCCACAAATCGGTAAGGAAAACATATACACAACAGAAAAAATGTGAATGGCCCTTCACAGGGAAATCGTGGGTGAAAGAACATGGCTTCCAGCTCCCTGCGTGAGTAAAAACTAGGAAGAATCCTGTGCATGAGACACCGGACATTTTTCCTTGCGTGAGAATGAGCGACAATGCAGAATGGCGAGTCAAAAGTGCAGAGTGTTATCACCACCATTGTGGAGAGAGTGGAAATTATGGGTGTAGTCATTTATTCTAACCAACATGAGGTTTGATTTGCTGGTGGAGTGTGTGTGTGCGAAAGGACTAACAATCCTACCACAATCCACTCCCCATCAAAAATAACTACCTCAACTACTCTGCAGAGCATTAAAGTGGTAGTTGGATAAGACAAGGGAAGATGAGCAAGTCAAACAGGGTGGTGACACATGGCTTTTCCCTCATGGCTCAAGGTTTTATATCCCTCCCCTTATCCTTATGAGAATCATGCCCCTTCTCAATTTAGTTGCCGTGAACATAGTTGGTTAGGTTATTTAATTAAAGTGCATGTTTACATGATGCCACAATTTAATATATGTCGTATGTCCCGATATACCATTGGTGACAATTCCAAATATGAAACATAACATATCCAAATCAATGGTGGGCCTTGGCCTTTAGCTATGCACCATGATTATTTACAATACATACATCATATACATTGATGTAAACGGGGTCAAAACTGGGGTGTTACACAAGCTAAATATGATGAAGAGTTGTGAAGGGCTTTGGCTAATATTGATGTTAGTTTCTGACGAGATTGAGACTATAGAAATTGCACGAAGATGTCAATGAAACAAATATTTTAAATCTTAAAAACAAGCTTTTGTCATTGAAGTTGCTGGAAGGAGGTTCCATGGTAGACCTTAAGAAGTCATTGGCTTATAGCAAGCGAGACTCTTGCAAAAAAATTGTTCAAATTAATTACTTTTAATAACTCACTGAAGTCCTTTACTGCAATTGTGGACATGTTAAATATTGCTTCAAAAGCATGGAATTTAATCAAGTACAACTCTTGCAAGAGGATAAGTGAGAAAATCTCAATAAGATTCCAAGGATGATGACGCTGCATTTGTGGCAAATTTAAAAGGAAAATGTTATTTGTCACTATTTTTCTACGATCTACGATCGAGAACCTCTAATTTATTTTTCCATGCCTTGCCTTTTTTGACCAGACTGCTTTTCACTCATTGTCTGCTCTGAAATAATGCTTGTATCTGGTGATTGTATCCTAATTTCTTCAAGATAAGAAGAAAAACTCAAAATATTGTCTCCATCATTATGAATATTGCTTTCACTCTTTGATGACCTTTTAAAATATCGCTTTGTTGTCTTCAATTCTGGCTCAGTTATTAAAGATACTGCACCAGAAACATCAGACCTCAAATGGTTATCAAAATGGCTTATAGGAATTGCACCAGCAACATTAGACCTCAAATGGTCCTCAAAATGGCTTGTAGGCTTCTTTATCTTTAGTATGGACCTCATATTGTCGGATTTAGATGTTGATAATGAACTGTGCTTTTTAAACCCAACCTGAACTGAATTGAGCATCTTCTTGTCTTTCTTATTAGACGATATCAGGGATGTAGTAGGATTTTTCTTATTCTCACCTACCCCACATGTCTTTTTCCAGTTTTCATGTCTATGTACTTTCCTCTAAATATCATGTTTCTTGGTAAAAGTCTCATAATGCACGTACTAGTAGGTAACCGGATTATGTGGCCAAGGGTATGACCTGCCCTCCTTGGTTAGTGCCTTAAACATTCATACCGAGCATGATCGAGTGGCCCTATAGTATATAGCGAGTTGTGACATTTGACACTCCTTGCGAGGTGACTTTTTGCCCATCTGTCCTATTTACACATTTGTAAAGTTTTCTTCAGAAAACTCTAAAAATGACACTTTTGTTGCTAGATTTCCATCATGGTGTAATGAACTAACACACATAAGCTCTCTTATAGTGCCATGTTGTTAGAATGAAAGCTAAATCCAGCTAAATGTCCATTATGGTGTAATGTATTTGATGACAATCTCTTTGTGTTAGATGGAAAACAACCTTATGAAAGCTAACAAACAGTAGCTTTACTCACCATGCAATGTTTTAAGAACGAAAGCTAACTCCAGCTAGATTTCCATCATGGTGCATTATGATTAATGACAATGTGGCTGTGCTAGATGGAAAACTGCACTATGAAAACTTACACACATTATATTTTACTCACCGTGCAACGATTTAAGGATGAAATCTAACTCTAGCTAGATTTCTAACACGGTGCAATGTAATTGATGACGACGTGGTTGTGATACATGTAAAACCAACTTATGAAAGCTAACACACATTAGATTTCACTCACCGTGCCATGTTGTTAAAATGAAAGCTAACTCCAGCTAGATTTCCATCGTGGTGTAATGATCTAAAACACATATAGTGCCACGTTGTTAGAAGGAAAGCTAACTTCAGCTAGATTTCCATCATGTTGAATGTATTTGATAACAATGTGGCTGTATTAGATGAAAAACTACCTCATTAGAGGAAATTTCAACTCAAAATGGGCCTCCTAAAATGAACTAATAAAATAATAGTTAAAATAATAAAATAATATTTATTAATTTTGGAGGAAGAAAAGACAAAAACTATTTTTTTGTTTGTATTTTTGACATATCTCCTTGTGTTTTTACTCAAATTTCGATCGGGAGATCTCGTTAATTCCGCATCCAACGAGCACTCCCGATCAAAATTTGAGTAAAAACACAAGGAGATATGTCAAAAATACAAACAAAAAAGTAGTTTTTTTTATGATACCTATCCCCAAATTTATATTAAAAAAGTGTTTAAGACCTATACGGTATTTCAAATTTAAAGCAATTTCACTGGCTAACACATGATGACATGGAATTTGAATAAAAGTTAAAAGGCCCATTTTGAGTTGAAATTTCCTCTAATGTTATGAAAGCTAATAAATATTAGCTTAACTCACCGCGCAATGTTTTAAGAACGAAATATAACTCCAACTAGTTTTCCATCATGGTGCATTGTGATTGATGAAAATGTGGTTGTGGTAGATGGAAAAATACACTATGAAATCTTACACACATTAGATTTCAGTCACCATGAAATGATTTAAGGATGAAAGCTAACTTCAGTTAGATTTTCAATATGATGCAATGTTATTGATGACAATGTGGTTGTGTTACATGAAAAACTACCTTATGAAAGCTAACACACATTAGCTTTCACTCATTGTGCCATCTTGTTAAAATGAAAGATAACTTTAGTTAGATTCCCATCATGGTGCAATGAGTTAACACATAAGCTTTCCCTTATAGTGCCATGTTGTTAGAAGAAAATTTAACTTCGGTGAAATTTTCATCATGTTGTAATATATTTGATAACAATGTGGCTGTGTTAGATGAAAAACTACCTTATGAAAGCTAAAAGACATTAGCTTTACTCATCGTGCAATGTTTTAAGAACGAAATGTAACTCTATCTAGATTTATTTCTAGTGCATTGTGATTGATGACAATTTGGTTGTGTTAGATGGAAAACTAAATTATGAAAGCTAATACACATTAGATTTCACTTACCATGCAATGATTTAAGGACGAAAGCTAACTCTAGCTAGATTTTCATCATGGTGCAATGTCATTGATGATGATGTGGTTGTGTTAGATGGAAAACTACCTTATGAAAGCTAACACACATTAGATTTCACTCATTGTGCCATGTTGTTAGAATGAAAGCTAACTCTTGCTAGATTTTCATCATGATGTAATGAGCTAACACACATAAGCTTTAACTTATCGTGCATGTTGTTAGAAGGAAAGCTAACTCTAGCTAGATTTGCATCATGGTGTAATGTATTTGATGACAATGTGGTTGTGTGAGATTGAAAACTACCTTACAAAAGTTAACACATATTAGCTATTACTCATGGTGCAACGTTTTAAGAATGAATGCTAACTCTGGCAAGATTTTCAACATGGTGCATTTTGATTGATGACAATGTGGTTGTGCTAAATGGAAAACTATATTATGAAAGCTAACAAACATTATATTTCACTCGCGTGCAATGATTTAAGGTTGAAAGCTAAGTCCATCTAGATTTCCATCATGGTGCAATGTGACAATGTGGTTGTGTTAGATGGAAAACTACATTATGAAAGGTTACACACATTAGATTTCACTCACAATGCAACGATTTAAGGATGAAAGCCAACTCCAGCTAGATTTTCATCGCGGTGCGATGTGATTGATGACAATGTGGTTGTGTTAGATGGAAAAATACCTTATGAAAGCTAACACACATTAAATTTCACTCATCGTGCAATGTTGTTAAAATGAAAGCTAACTCCAACTAGATTTTCATTATGGTGTAATGAGTTAACACACATAAGATTTCTCTCATAGTGCCACATTGTTAGAAGGAAAGCTAACTCAAGCTAGATTTCCATCATGGTGTAATGTATTTGATGACAATGTGGATGTGTTAGATGGAAAACTACCTTATGAAAGCTAACAAACATTAGCTTTACTCACCGTGCAATGTTTTAAGAATGAAAGCTAACTCTAGCTATATTTTCATCATGGTGCACTATGATTGATGAAAATGTGGTTACACTAGATGTAAAACTACATTATGAATGCTAATACACATTAGATTTCACTCACCGTGCAATGATTTAAGCACAAAAGATAGCTCCACCTATATTTCCATCACGGTGCAATGTAATCGATGACAATGTGGTTGTCTTAGATAGAAAACTACCTTATGAAAGCTAACACACGTTAGCTTTCACTCATCGTTCCATGTTGTTAAAAGACAAACTAACTCTAGCTAGATTTCCATCATGGTGTAATGAACTAACACACATAAACCTTCATTCATAGTGCCATGTTGTTAGAAGAAAAACTAACTCCAGCTAGATTTGCATCATGTTGTAATGTATTTGATGACAATGTGGCTGTGTTAGATGGAAAACTACTTTATGAAAACTAACAGACATTAGCTTTTACTCACAGTGCAATGCTTTAAGAACAAAAGCTAACTCCAACTATATTTCCATCATGGTGCATTGTGATTGATGACGATGTGGTTGTGCTAACTCTAGTCTTTGTGTAATGAGCTAACACACAAGATTTCCTTTATAGTGCCATGTTGTTAGAAGAAAAGCTAACTCCAGCTAGATTTCCATCATGGTGTAATGTATTTGATAATAATGTGTTTGTGTTAGGAGAAAAACTACCTTATGAAAGCTAACAGACATTAACATTACTCATCGTGCAATATTTTAAGAACAAAAGCTAACTCTAGCTAGATTTCCATCATGGTGCATTGTGATTGATGACAATGTGGTTATGCTAGATAAAAAACTATATTATGAATGCTCACACATTAGATTTCTTTCACCATGCAATGATTTAAGGACGAAAGATAACTCCAGCTAGATTTCCAGGACAGTGCAATGTGATCAATGACGATGTGGTTGTGTTAGATGGAAAACTACCTTATGAAAGCCAACACACATTAGCTTTCACTTAGTGTGCCATGTAGTTTGAAGAAAAGCTAACTCCGACTATATTTTCATCATGGTGTAATGAGCTAACACACATAAGATTTCACTCATCGTGCCATGTTGTTAGAAGGAAAGCTAACTCCAGTTAGATTTACATCATGGTGTAATGTATTTTATGACAATGTGGCTGTTTCAGATGGAAAATTACCTTACGGAGGCTAACACATATTAACTATTACTCATCGTGCAATGTTTTAAGAAGGAAAACTAACTCTAGCTAGATTTCCAACATGTTGCATTTTGATTGATGACAATGTGGCTGTGCTAAATGGAAAACTACATTATGAAAGCTAACACACATTATATTTCACTTATCGTGCAACAACTTAAGTAGCAATATTTCAATCACAACGCAATGTGACAATGTGGTTGTGTTAGATGGAAAACTACCTTATGAAAACTAACACACATTGGCTTTCACTCATCGTTCCATATTGTTAAAAAGAAAGCTAACTCCAGCTAGAATTTCATAATGGTGTAATGAGCTAACACATAAACTTTCACTAATAGTGCCATTTTGTTCGAAGAAAACTAACTCCAGCTAGATTTGCATCATGGTGCGTTGTGATTGATGAAAATATGGTTATGCTATATGGAAAAATACACTATGAAAGCTTACACACATTAGATTTCACTCACCGTGCAATGATTTAAGGATGAAATCTAAATCCATCTAGATTTCCAACACGATGCAATGTGCTTGATGACAATTTGGTTGTGTTACATGGAAAACTACTTTATGAAAGCTAACACACATTAGCTTTCACTCATCGTGCCATGTTTTTAAAAGGAAAACTAACTCCATCTAGATTTCCATCATGTTGTAATGAGCTAACACACGTAAGCTTTCCCTTATAGTGCCATGCTGTTAGAAGGAAATCTGACTCGAGCTATATTTCCATCATGTTGTAATGCATTTGATAAAAATGTGCCTGTGTTAGATGGAAAACTACCTTGTGAAAGCTAACAGACATTAGTTTTACTCACCATGCAATTTTTTAAGAATGAAAGCTAACTCTAACTAGATTTCCATCATGATCCATTGTGATTGATGACAATGTGGTTGTGCTAGATGTAAAACTACATTATGAAATCTTAACACATTAGATTTCACTTACTGTTCAATGATTTAAGGGTGAAAGCTAAATTCAACTAGATTTTCATCATGGTGTAATGTGATCGATGATGATCTGGTTGTGTTAGATGAAAAACTACCTTACGAAAGCTAACACACATTAGCTTTCATTGATCATGCCATTTAGAAGGAAATTTAACTCCAACTAGATTTACATCATGGTGTAATGTATTTGATTACAATGTGGCTGTGTTGGATGAAAAATACCTTACGAAAGCTAACATACATTACCTATTACTCACCATGCAATGTTTTAAGAATGAAAGCTAACTCTAGCTACATTTTCAACATGGTGCATTTTGATTGATGACAATGTGGTTGTGCTAAATATAAAACTATATTATAAAAGCTAACACATATTAGATTTCACTCACTGTGCAACTATTTAAGGTTGAAATCTAACTCCAATGAGATTTCCATCACAGTGCAATTTGACAATGTGGTTGTGTTAGATGGAAAACTACCTTATGAAAGCTAACACGCATTACCTTTCACTCATCACCTTATGAAAGCTAACACGCATTAGCTTTCAAAATCTTGATTTTAAACCTCTTCCCCCACATTTGTTGTTACAGTTGGACAATGGAACTAGTGATAATAAGAATCGTTATGTTTTCATGTTTCTATCACTATTAACTGCATTTGGTGTCTTCATCACTATTAAGGTTGGGTTCTTGCTTGTGGGGCACACCCATGAAGACTTATATAGAACATACAGAAGAATGTATTCCAACTTGAAAAGTAAAGATATATATTCTTTACCTGAGATGATGGATACATATCGCACAATAGAAGAAAAATGGGTGTTTCTACCTAAACTTATTGACAAAGTGTGTGACTTCAAAATTTTTCTTAATGGGTACATCGAGGAGGGGAAAAATGCACTAGTTGGACATCTTAATGTCCAATACTTCCAATTTCTTTTACTCAATGATGTTCCAGTTATGAGGTATAAAGAATCCATCAGAGACATTGAGTGGCTAGAACTAGTTGAGTTGTGGATATAGATGATGAAGGTCGACCTATATTTCCCACATGGAAGCCATCTTTCTTACGTCCCAAAGAAAACGATGTTTATTTAAAAGAAGTAAAGGAAGGAATAACATCATACATAAAAATGTGGAAACAAACTATTGGAAATGAGAATTCACCAATTGTTACAGAGGAATGGAATAAAAACTTGATTATTGGAAAAGAGTTGTTGATGCATTAGATGAAGTCTACAATGACCATACACCCTTGGATGAAATTGATTCTTCTTTTGATGATTTTTGGCCCAAGATGAGGAAAAATGTTAATGTTTATGCTAATGCACTCTATGCAATATCAAGTATTATGGATGGGGATTTTGATAATGTGATAGATGAACTGGTATATGTTGGACCCAAGTGTAACAAGTATCCAAATCCAACATTTGATCCTAGAATTGATGTTGAGAAAGGAAATATGTTGCTTGTTAGATCAGGACATGAGGATGAAGGAGAGATGATTTGGATGGAAAAATCCACCTAATATATCTTCCAATATGATGACAGCGAGACCCTTCATGTAAATATTGATTGGTGGCAGTCTAGCTCATGGAAATACAAGGGAAAATTTTTAGAACAATATTGGGTACCAAATACTGATGACACAAAACTTGGATCTATTCCAGTTAATAGCATTGTTTGGGCATGGATGCCAAAGAAAGAAGATTGCAGGAAGACCAAGATAAATAAATGTGGTGTACAAGCTGTACTTGCTATGCTTGAGCGGATATAAGGAGATTAGGTGGAGACGATTCATGAATGCAATTTTTCTTCTTGAATGACTTTTAGTATACATGAAGAAACATTTTTCAATGTTTGTAGTATAATAAATACTCTTTAAGCTACTTTTTGAGGAATTTTATATTATTTATTTCATATATGAAAATTTCATTTCAAGTTCAATGTTAGTTAATATGATGATACTTTATGCGAATTAGATAACACCATTCAAATTTTAACCTTTTCAATTTGTCTTTTAAATCAACACATCTCACTATATCAAATGCGCATAATTATATTCATTAATACATGTACAAAACCCTTATCTTATTTATTATTAGCTTTTGCTCACTCTTTTCAATACCACTTTGAGCTTTTCATTTTGTTTCCCTGATGATTGGTGGAATGTCCACTCAAAACATAGGGACGTTTCAATACACACAATTCAATTCCATAAACTCTCTTTGTCATTATGATTAATTGTGGAAATCTTTATCCTCAAGCTGTACTTGATCTGCTTGAGAAAATACAAGGAGATTAGGTGGAGATGATGTTAGATTTTCATCATTAAGCTAGCATTATGATCTTAGGATATTTTCACTGAGAGAATAACAAGCACATCAATAAAACATAAGCACATCATAAGAGAAAAGAGACACAAAGAGTTTTCCTCAGGGAAACCATAAAGGAGAAAACCCCGCAACTTCCTTAGAGATAGAATCAGTACCAAAACAGTAAGATGCACTCTCGATAGCAGTAGTCTTCTTCTTGTCTAGTCCCAATGTATTTCCTTCCTCACTAATGCGCCACACTTGAGTGAGTGAGTGATGTGTTGCAAGTGATAAATAGAGAGGTTCTCACTCTCTATTTATATTCTTCCATTCACTTGAAGTGCACTCCAACATGTCGGCCTCACTTAACAACTACTTACTAGAGCCGACATCTCTAAGAGTGTCTAATAACCCTAGTTCCCCACCACTTGTGGGGACTTTGCCTCCTCTGACCAATAGGAGGGTAACACAATGGTGGGGACTATTTCCCTGACTTACAATGACTCACCTAGTGTCGAATTCACTAGGATAGTCTAATAACCCAAGGGCCCCACAACAGTGGGGACTTTAACCCTTGACCAATAAGAGGGTTACCCACAATGACTTGACATGACTTTCTCATTATAGAAAATTATTGGGATAAACATCGGGGTATGACATGACTCAAATACATTACAATACATCTCAGAATGAACATCGGGTTACAATAGATAAGAAATACAAGTGAATACATTCCGAAGTTACAATTACATCAACACTCCCTCTTAACTAGGAAGGTATTCAATCGACACAATTTATCATCACTGGTCTTCTTCTCTATATCATCTAGGTCATCATCAGGTCTTCATCATCTTCAAAGTCATCTTCATCTTCAAGTCATCTTCATCTGTAAATCATCTTCATTTGGATCTGGATCATCGCTTGATTTGGATCATCATCACTGAATCTAGATCATCACTCGATCTGGATCATCATCACTGGATCTGGATCATCACTCGATCTGGATCATCATCACTAGATTTGGATCATCTCTCGATCTGGATCAACATCACTGGACTGGATCTGGATGATCACTCGATCTGGATCATCATCACTGGATCTGGATCATCTCTCGATCTGGATCAACATCACTGGACTGGATCTAGATCATCACTCGATCTGGATCATCATCACTAGAGCTGGATCATCTCTCCATCTGGATCAACATCACTGTACTGGATCTGGATCATCACTGCTGGATCATCATGACTGGATCTAGATCATCACTGGATCTAGATCATCACTACTAGATCTCGATCATCACTCGTGCTATCTCATGATTCTTCTCGTCACAGGAAGTTCTACAGAGCCAACCCTTTCTCATGCTGGTTGTAGGTCTACCCATCATGTAGGTCTTCACCCAGCACTTACATCTGACCTACTTGTCAGAAAGGCATGGCCAACACTCACATCTGATCATGTAGGAACCAATCCTATAATCACATCAGAAAGGCCCAGCACTCACATTCACCAGCATGATAGGATATCACATCACTAACATCTGTGGAAAGGCTTAGCACTTACATCTGACCTACTCATCAGAAAGGCACATCCATCCAGACAGGAACACATCCTATCACAGTGATGGAAGACTCCCATCCAGACAGGAACACATCCTATCATAGTGATGAGAGATTTCAGCACTTACATCTGACCTACTCGTCAGAAGGGCACATCCATCTAGACAGGAACACATCCTATCACAGTGATGGAAGACTCCCATCCAGATAGGAACACATCCTATCACAGTGATGAGATATTTCAGCACTTACATATGACCTACTCGTCAGAAGGGCACATCCATCCAGAAAGGAACACATCCTATCACAGTGATGGAAGATATTGCACTCACATCTGATCCTACAAGAACACATCCCAGTAGTCATATCAGAATGGCCCCCAGTCCTCGACTGAGCTACCTGGTAACTGACCAGGCGCCTCCATTCTCCTAGAGAATGGCAGTTGCCCTTACATCTGATCAAGTGGGAACACATCCCTCTATCACATCAGAATGGCTACTCAGTCCTACACTGAGTGATCCTGGTAACTGACCAGGTGCCTCCATTCCTAGAATGGAAATTGCCCTTACATCTATCCTACTCGATAGAATGGACAGCACTCATATTTGTCATGAAGGGAGCAACCCTATCACCATGACAGAATGGCTCAACCCTTATATCCGAACTACTTGTCAGAATGGCTATGGATCTCAGCACTCATATCTGACATGTAAGGAACCAATCCTCTCACCATGATAGAATGGCTCAGCCCTTACATGTGACCATGGAAGGAACCAATCCTCTCACCATGTCAGAATGGCTATGGGTCTCATCACTTTCTCTTGGAGGAAGCCTCGATCTGGAGAACACCAAGTCTCTCCCTGAAGTACTCAAACTTCAGCCTAGCCAATGGCTTCGTCAATACATCAGCTATATGTTCCTTCGTCACAACATACTGGAGCTTCACTGCTCCTCTCTGCACCATATCCTTGATATAGTGATACTTGATCTCGATATGCTTCGACTTGTCATGGAACACTGGATTCTCTGACAACTTCACACAACTATGGTTGTCACAATGTATATGAGTAGCATCTAGCTGGAGATCAAATATATCAGACAATAGCTTCTACAGCCATACTGCCTCACAACTAGCTGAACAAGCTGCGACATACTCTTCTTCAGCTATACTCAGTGCCACATAGGATTGCTTCTTGCTAAACTAAGAGATCACACCTGATCCCATACTGAAGCAACATCTTGAAGTACTCTTCCTGTCGATGGCACTGCCTGCCCAATCTAACCTTCCAAGTTAATCTTTTGATTCACATCATACTTGAGCCCATAATCAATTGTACCCTTCAGATACCTCAGAATATGCTTTGTAGCTGTTAAGTGAACACTTCTCGGATCTGTCAAGTATTGGCTCAAGGTGTTCATAGCAAAGCAAATATCTGGTCTTGTGTTCATCAGGTATATCAAGGAACCAATCATCTGATGACACATCATAGCATCAACCGTCTCTAATGAAGCATCACTCAATAGCTTCAAGTTCGATGCCAAAGGTGTGGTCATGCAGTCCATCATCCTGAAGCTATTCAGGATCTATACTGCATACTTCCCTTGTCCACACATCCATGCCTAGAAAATAGTGCATCGACACATAACAAGAGCATCACTGGTCTTCCACCTTCAACCTTGAAGCAAAGGTTTTACTCTTAGTAAATCCTAGAGTCATCAGTAATCTATCGATCCTATCGTACCATGTCAAACCTTATATCTTTTGCAGTCACTCCCTCTGAAGCAGAGCATCATACTCCCTCTGTCTTCTGTACTCTATGCAATGAAACATTCTGTAGTGGAGTGACAAGTAGATTCCTATGCTACTAATATTCTATGTGACCATCTAGTGTATAGACTTGCATCTTCAACCTTGTAGCAAAGGTTAATATCTTCATCAAGCTCATCATATATGTGTTTAAACTCTTACTGGCTGCAAATGTCTTTTCATAGTCTAGGCCTTATTTTCATGAGAAGCCTCGTGCTGCAAATCTTGCTTTGTATCCCACGATGTTTCTATCTAGTGCATGATGGAACTATGAACTTCTCTTCAAGTCTTGATACTGCATCCTAGACATCATTCTTCTTGAACTGGTCTTCTTGGTTACTTCTTCATAGTTGGAAGATTCTGCATCAATGATGTCGCTGCATTCATCATATTATTCTTCATCTTGAACTGTCGTCACTTGTTCTTCGGAACAAGTTTCATCCTTCTTTGCTTGTAGGCAATTATGTATGCGATCTTTCCTACAAGTCAAATGCATTTATATGGTTAGAAACATTTCACAAGGAATGTTCATACTGGCAATTTCTTATGCATAAATATATGATCATGCAACTACTTTAGCCAATACAACATTTATCCATATCTCACTGAAACATTCTAGATGCCTTTCATCTCTACCAGGACAACATTGAGACTGTGCACTAATCCAATATGTCAGCAAAGAGGTTTCATTCTAGATAAGTAGCAATGGAGAGTTGTATAGCACCATGAGCTACTTACCCATCACATGCATATTAGTAGTATACTGTCATTAATGCAAACATCTTATCATGCATAATACAATAACTAAATATAGACAAATGCATAACAAAATAATGAAATGACAATTGAATACTTATCTTTATTTGTTTTGTGGGTAGACTCCTTCTTGAGCCTTCAGCTTCATCGTCCTCTTCATTCATGATAGCATTGTTTCTTATCCAAATTCTAGGATGGATAAGAGGTTCTTCAAGAGTTGATTTCTTCATATTCCTCATCGCTTGAGGTATCTTCTTTGGATGGTAAGAGCTTGATCTTCAGTTGCTCCCATCTTCTCTTCTCTTCTTATGAGTCAAGCTTCTTCTTCTTCTCAAAGTATGCTAAAATTAATCACTTCCTTCTGCCCCACATTCCTTGCATGAATGAGTCCCATGATCCTGGGAGGCCATTCAAGGTGGCTATCACCACTTCTGCATTCTTCACTTCCGCTTCAAGTTGTTCTTTGATTTGAGATACCCTTATGACGGCATGTATCTACATTCTGGATCTTCACATTCTTCAACTGGTTTCTCAAGGTCATATTCTGATTTCTGTTCTTCCCTTCAAATAACTTGGTCAAGGAATCAAAACATCTTTGGTGTCTTTAGGGAGACACTTGTAGTACAAGTTGATTCATGACTGAATTAGCAATGATCTTCTTGGCCTTGACCAAGTTCTTCTTGTGTAAGGCTTCTAGCCTCATCTCCCTCTGGAACTGAAACCTCTATACTCATGTAGGTGTCCAATCCATTTTCTTCAGAGAGATCAAATACTTCTATTCTTGGAAGTTATGAACTTCACCAAGCTTATCATCAAGCTGATGTAATAGATTACTTTGAAATGAGAACCTCAAATGAAAATAGTAAAGGATTAGATCTTACCGATTTGATGTGTCCGTCTTGGTTCCAGAGCTAGCTGATCTAGGGTTTGTCATAGAAACCCTAATTTTAATAACTTGGAATATTTTAGATATGATTGGATAGACAGATATATCTCTTCAAATGGAGTTGTCCAATGTACTCCTTTTCTGAAAACAGTGGAGGGAAGCTCCCGGAACAGGAAGCCCTAATTTTCCAATTTCTTCTGCAGAAATTCCTGTTACTGTTTCTGTGATATCTCTGAAATTACTAATAAAATGTGTCTGATATTTCTCACTAAGGTAACCTCACATGTCCCTGATATAACATCGTATTTTTCATCAGGATTGGTTTCACCATTTGGGATTTATGATCCTTTTCCCAAGGTGACCTGTTACAGGACTGTTCAGAAAAGCGAAGTTGTACGGAATTCCACATGTCACTGGTTCATCTTCTGAGTTTGATATTTGGACCAACGAAATTAAAGTCCGTGCCCTTTCTATAAAATCTTCAGGAATTCATTTGGACCTCTGTATCCCAAGATATTTCAATTCTCCCCAGGTATCCTGTTTAGGGATGAATTCTAGAGGGGGCTGGAACCCTAACTTGGAGGGATCATATCTCCCAACATATAGCGAATATGAGGGTGATGTTTGGACATAGTGTTCAACAGGAAATTATGTTAGGTCCCTACAAGTTTAAGCTTCTGAGACTTCTCCAACCTCGGAATATAGCTACTGTACCAAAACTTATCAGTTTTAGTATTTAGGGTTTTTCCTAGCTCGGGGTCAAACTAGGGTTTGACTTTCCTAGAGTTTCACCCAACCAAATTTCTTGATCCAGGTCTCTAAAGTTTGGTTTTGATGAGGAGAAAAATCCTATGCTGGTCTCACTCAAAAATTCCTCTTCTATAGGAAGCCCTAATTTCCACATAGAAAACTAAAAATGCTCGGAATCGAATTCCGCTTCGACAAAAAGATGCGCCCTTCAATGGAGAGTCAGCCTAGCATAATTTTGATGATAGATTGTGGAGAGAGACCCAAAGAGTAAGAAGCCCTAGCCTCTGTAGCTGCATAATGTCTCCTTCTCAGGTTAGCTCTGATACCATGTTAGTTTTTCATCATTAATCTAGCATTATGATCTTAGGATCTTTTCACTGAGAGAATAACAAGCACAACAATAAAACATAATCACATCACAAGAGACAAGAGACACAAAGAGTTTTCCTCGAGGAAACCATAAAGGAGAAAACCCCGCAACTTCCTCAGAGATAGAATCAGCACCAAAACAGTAAAAGCCCCAAAACAGTAAGATGCACTCTCGACAGCAGTAGTCTTCTTCTTGTCTAGTCCCAGTGTATTTCCTTCCTCACTAATGCGCCACACTTGAGTGAGTGAGTGATGTGTTGCAAGTGATTAATAGAGAGGCTCTCACTCTCTATTTATATTCTTCCATTCACTTGAATTGCACTCCAAAATGTCGTCCTCACTTAACAATTACTTACTAGAGCCGACATCTCTAAGAGTGTTTAATAACCCTATTGCCCCACCACTTGTGGGGACTTTTCCTCCTTTGACCAATAGGAGGGTAACACAATGGTGGGGACTATTGCCCTGAATTACAATGACTCACCTAGGGTTGAATTCACTAGGATAGTCTAATAACCCAAGGGCCCCACAACTGTGGGGACTTTAACCCTTGACCAATAAGAGGGTTACCCACAATGACTTGACATGACTTTCTCATTATAGAAACTTCCCGGGGTAAACATCGGGGTATGACATGACTCAAATACATTACAATACATCCCAGAATGAACATCAGGTTACAATAGATAAGAAATACAAGTGAATACATTCCAAAGTTACAATTACATCAATAGATGATTCATGAATGTAATTTTTCTTTTTGAATGACAAATTAATATACATGAAGAAAAAGACGTCAATGTTTGTAGTATATCAAATATTCTCTTCAAGCTACCTTTTGAGGAATTTTATATTATTTGCTACATATCTGAAAATTTTGGTTCAACTTCAATGTTAATTCATGTGATGATATTTTAAATGCGAATGCACCTTAAAACATCTTATAGACTTGCTTTGGGAATAAAAGTAAGGCACTTGCAATAAGTTTTGAAGTGAGTTTTCCCTATTATTTGTTATTATAGTTGATATAAATTTAATTGTACTACTATGTTGCATTCAAATTCATAATTATATTTTCTTGTGTAGAATTTAAAGTGGTGCCAACTTTGTACTAGTATATTAACTTATACTCAATAAATACAGTACTAACGTTTTGAGTGTGTAGGTTTTATCAGTTTGTCATAATTGTGATTGATTTTCTAGATTAAACTGTGTGAACGTTTTTCAGACCAATGTTTTGACAGGACACTCCACCCATGCTTGTTACGGGACCATGAAAAACTCATTGTGGACTGAAAAGATTCCACATAACTTAATCCAGAAAAACAATCATTAAGTAGTAACATTATGTTAGCTTTAATTCATGTTAGAAATTATCATCAAATACATTACATCATAAAGACAATTTAATCCATGTGAGATTTAATGCTGATTGTAATGCATTGCATGTAATATAAGTATTATGGATGGAGATTTTGATAATGTGATGGATGAACTGGTATATGTTGGACCCAAGTGCAACAAGATAAAGACAAGATTCAATCCTATGATTGAAGTTGAGAAAGAAAATATGTTTCTAGTTAGATCATGAACTGAGGATGAAGGAGAGATGATTTGGATGGCAAAAACCACGTCATATATCTTCCAGAATGATGAAAGTGAGACTCTTAATGTAAAGGTTGATTGATGGAATCCTAGTTCACAGAAATACAAGGGAAAATTTTAGAACAATATTGGGTACCAAACCTTGATGACACATGACTTGGATCTATTCCAGTTAATACCATAGTTTGGGCATGGATGCCAAAGAAAGAAGATTGCAGGAAGACCATGATAAATAAATGTGGTGTACAAGTTTTAATTGATTTGCTTGATCAAATATAAGGACATTAGGTGGAGATGAATCATGAATGTAATTTTCTCTTTGAGTGAGTTATTAATATACAAGAAGAAACACTTTTCAATGTTTGTTGTATATCAAATATTCTCTTCAAGCCTTATTTTTGAGGAATTTTGTATTATTTACTAATATGAAAATTTTGGTTCAACTTCTATGTTAATTCATGTGATGGTACTTTATGTGAATTAGATAACACCATTCAATTTTTAATTTTTCAATTTGTTTTTACATAAACTCAACATGTCTCTATATCAAATGTGCATAATCATGTTCAATAATGAACCTTAAAATATCTTCTAGACTTCCTATGTGAATAAATGTAGGGCACTTGCAATAAGGTTTGATGTGAGTTTTCCCTATTATTTGTTATCATAATTGATATAAATTTAATTGTTCCACTATGTTGCATTCTAATTAATATTATATTTTCTTCTGTAGACTTTAAAGTGGTGCGAACCTTGTACTAGTGCAATATCTTATACTCAACAAAGACAAACTAGTAACATTTTCAGAGTGTAGGATTTCATAGCTTTCCATCATTGTGAATGATTTTCTGGATTAAGTTGTAAGTGAGTTTTTCAAACCAACATTTCAAGTGGGCACTCCACGCATGATCGTCGGGGGAACAATGTAAAATTCGTTATGGTTTGAGAACCTTTCACATAGCTTAATCCCAGAAATCAATAGCCAAGTATTAACATTTAATGTCAATACTACTTAAGTTAATAATAGGCACAACACAATATTAATATGTTGTTAAATAAATTTATATTATGCAAGAAATTTCTTACAAAAATTATTAATAATTCACCAGTCAAATATTGGTGACTTTTGTTTTTATACATAAATAGAAAGATTAATGATAATCAATGTATATCATTAAATACATATTTAGAGGTAAAATTTCTCACATAAATCTGTTATTCATAAAATCAACATTCATTAAATTAGTTTTTAATACACCACCACCAACAATAATAATAATAAAATATGTCTATATTCTAATTCATAATTTATTTTAATCATTACTAAGATAAAACCTATTTTACTCTAAGTCATAAACTATTTTCTCTTGTTCACTATCAAGTGGTGCCAACTTCCAAAAACAAAATATCATACTCAAAAAAGACTTAGACTTACTATGATAACTCAACCTAGACACATTAGTTAACACAATTTCAATTAAATGAAATTCAAAGATAATAATAGCAACAAACATTGATTATTAATGTCATTAAATAACTTTAATAATAATATGTAAAAAAAATTCTACAATCTATTTTCCGTGATATAATCATTGATCAACTTAACTTTTATTAGAAAATACAAATAATAGTAATATAAATAAATTATATTTCTATTCTAACCCATAATTGATTTTGATCGTTAAAATAATAAACTTAGCATATTAACACTTAATATATAATTGTTTTTCTTGTCACTTGTAAAATATTTCCAACCTTATAATATATTACAACATGACACAACACATACAATATTACTTGCTATGTTGAGAATTAAAATTGTTATAGTAACAAACACATTTGTAGTATGCCATTCAATAGTTTTTAAATGGGTCATTCTAAAATTGTTCCAACCTTCTACTAGTATAGGAACTCAACACCAACAATGTACTAGTTACCATATCAAATTATAATTCAATTGCTTAATCATAATAGCATATACAATATTAATTCCATTACATAAACTTAATCAAGTTACCATTTAATACAAACTATAGATAGTATTAATTGAAATTATGTAAGGAATCAAAGTCTAAGAATTTCATCATTTTGAAAGAATCAAATTCTAAGACTTTCATCATTTTGATTTGTCACGGACAATTAGAAAGCTGTAATCTAGGTGTTAACATAGTCCCTCTCCCCTCATGTTGTAAAGGGTGCTAGCTCAATGGAAGAGCACCTGCATTACAAGCAGGACGATGGTGGTTCGATTCCTTCGTGCCTTAACATAAATTATTATATGATATAAAATCTTAATGATAATATAAATATTGTAAGATATCTATATTTTCAATACAAATATGCTCTTTTCAATTAAACAAATTGTTCAAATATTTCACAAATAAATAATGAACACTTGCAATAGTTAGTTGAGTTAGTTTCCCCCCTTGTATATGAAAAAAAACAAATTGTACTGCACTAATGCTATTCTAGTTAATAATTGATTCTCACGTTAATCTATTATTCATAAAGTAACATTCACCAACTTAGTTTTTAATACACTACCACTACCAACAACAACAATAATAAATTATGTTGCTATTCTAATTCATAATTTATTTTAAAGAGTAAACTTAGAGTTTAAAGTCATCAAATTTATTCTCGTTTTGATTATAAATGGTGCCAACTTCCAAAAATAAAACAACATATTCAACAAAGACAAAAATAATTACTATGACAATATTTATAATTGTTGTAGTAACAAATACAATGCTGGTGTTATGTCATAAAATAATTTAATCAACTTAACATTTAATACAAACTATAAATAATATTAATATAAATTATGTAAAAATTCAAAGGCTATGACTTTCTTCATTTTGAAAGAACTCAATCTAGCGGAAGTTCTAAATTCTAGATCCCCTAAATAATTACAAATTTAATGAAATATGTGTTGGTACGTTCGTATATGCATTGATCGGGACACATGTTGTTGTAGATACCATGTAGAATATGAATATTTTTGTGACACATATAAACATATATTTTGTGATTTGCAGACTAACATTGAGTAAGGCTGCAATGAATATGTATTACCACCGAAAGCGTCGAGATATTTTATCGTCAACATCATGTGTCTAAGGAATGAAGGACAAAAATACTATGGAAAATCATGTCTATATGGGAATTGTTCCAGGTGCAGTGGGTTTCCTCTTTTGAACCGTTGCATTCATGGAAGCGAAGAGCATCAATTTGGCAGTATGACCATGGAGATGCAGAGCTTCAAGTACCTAACCTATCAATCAGATAGTGTGAAGGAAAGTAAAAATATTGCATTGGTGAAGTCACAAGTGAAAATGATTATTGCATGTTTTTCCTCTTACACATTTAGTTTCTACATATACATTCTTTAAAGGTCACATTCTAATATGACCCTTGTTTTCATGCAAACAGGCACGGGTATGTGATATTTTTACGGAGTTCTACACGGAAACCAGGTAGTATGTTCAACATGTTCATGTAGCACGATGGCAATATGATCAGTAAAGAAAATCCAGGGACAAATTTCCCATTGGGGCCATATTGTCAATTGTGGATTTTGCAGAAAACTATACCCTTCAGGCATAAAATGAAATTCAAAGTCAATACTACCATTCCGACCAAGTTAGCATCATGATACATATTACGTATAGGCTTGGCCCTGAGAGTAGCATTAACAACAGGATAATACAGAAGGAGACAAAATTTTACATAAGTGATAACAGATTCCATGATCTACATGATGTGCAGTATTGTTTTCTAATTTTCTATTATCAACAAAAGGACGGAGATATACAAATGGATCAGCATTGGATATGGTTGGATGGTTGTGTGGTCTAGCTCAAAAATTCTTGAGTCTTCCAATGGATGAGTATGTTACATAATACTTATAGTGTGCTGCATATATGGAACTACTTTGAGATTAGGAATGAAGAATATGAGCATGAAGGGCCTGGTGCATGCATCAAGACCGCACTACGAAGGGAGGAGATGAGGTTTACCAGAAACCCCCATATCAAAGATGCAGAATCCATAGTTCAATGGTGCTCTGCAACAATTTCAGACCGAACTAAAGTGCAATATACATCAATGGGGGAAGGAAGGCCAGTCAGCAATTTTTGGCAAGTGGTTGACATATATCGATCCCGTTCTTATAGTTGCAGCACAGTAAAAGGAACACATGGATTTCATTCAGTTTGAAGCTCAAACAACCCCCTATTTGAAATATGGACACAAAAACTTGCTTTCTTTTGCATCCCTTGTAGCAGTGGTGAATGAGATGAATGTGAATGCATGGATTGGGTTGATGATTGGGATCATGTTTCACTTTTAGTAGACCCATGTGCAGTCATTGAAACAACCCACTTAAAGGAGGTTCAGTCAACGATTTTGACAAACTACGACCATCTCTCAGATCTTGTATAACTAGGACACATATATGCAGTTGTTTCCCTGAAAGACAATGAATGGGGCACAAATTATTGGTTGGCATGATGCATTCAAGGTAAGAAAATACTGAATGGATAATTGATTGATGATGAAGGCAATGAATTTCCTATTGGCTTGATGGTGGTTGAGGGTGAATATCTTACACTAGATGGGAAATCAAGAAGAACTAGTGGTCATGTATTCATGGATTACAAACCAAATTCTATGGTCTATCACTTCACAAACTTGATTGTTGGCATGAACATCCATCTACAGACAATGTCAAATAGAACTCAACCAAGTTACATTACTTCTTTCCTCATTCAGAGCATGAGATATTGATGGAGGCAATTAGCAACAAAGAGGATCCAGATGGCTATATTGAATGAGATTAGGTAATTGCGCTTAAACTCCACTGGGGAGATACCCTAGTTTTCATAATATGGACTAGAGGCATGCCTGGGCCATGAAGAATCGAAAGGGGGAAGGCCACCTTGGCCATAATCTTGTGCCACAATCCAAACAGAACCGACGGTTCGTCTATTGGATCCCTGATCCACGTTCTATGGTGAGTTGCAGTAGGCTTGCAAAATCCATTTAGGAATTTCCTGGCCCAATTCAAGGTTGGGGTTGAAAAATAGTCAAATCCGTTGGTCTCCTAGAATTCCATTACCTCTAGGGCCCCTCTCCATCGTGTTTTCATGGTCCACTGACTTCATTATGCATCGGTTTCGTAAACTAGGGTTTTTCTCAATTTCCTTCAATGCAACTCTCGCATTGGTGGTCCAACTTTACAAAACCTTCCATTGTGCTAGTCTTGAGACTATTCCCATATTGGCATTTCCCATACACACTTTTCAGAGTAAACGACATGCAATATTTCTACTCTATTTGTTTTTTAGCTCTCAGACCGAGAGTCACAAAGTGTCCCCGATTTTCATGCGACTTTCAGATTGACATAACTCGATAATCGGAGGTCAGATCAAAGAGAATTCAACTCCATTGGTCTCCTAGCATGCCATTACCTCTAGGGTCCCTCTCCACCACATGTTTATGTACCAATGACTTCATTATGGATCGGTTTCGTAAACTAGGGTGTTTCTTAGTTTCCATCAATGCAACTCTCGCATTGGTGGGTCAACTTTGCAAAACCCTCCACTCTGTGAGTCTTGGAAGTGTTCCCATATCATAATTTCCCATACACACTTGTTGGATCCAACAACATGCAATATTGCTGCTCTGTTTGGTTTTTTGCTCCCGAACTGAGAGTCACCAAGTGTCCCTAAATGAAATTTTCATGTGACTTTAAACTCGACATAACTTGGAAATAGGAGTTCATATCGACGAGCCATCGAATCTATTGGTATTCTGGCATGCCATTACCTTTAGGGGCCCCTCTCCACTGCATTTTCATGGCCCAACAATTTCATTTTTCATCAGTTTCATAAACTAGGGTTTTTCTCAATTTCCTTCAATGAAACTCTCGCATTGGTGGGTCAACTCTACAAAAAATTCCACCATTCTAGTATTGGGAGTGTTCCAATATCAGAAGTTCCCATACACACTTGTTGGAGACAACAACATGCAATCTTGCTGCTCTGTTTATTTTTTCGCTCCCAAACTGAGAGTCACCAAGTGTCCTTAAACGAAATTTTCATGCGACTCTCAACTCGACATAACATGGAAACCGGAGGTCGTATTTACGAGCCGTCGACTCCGTTTTTCTCCAGAAATGGCATTTCCTATAGGGGCCCTCTTCACCGCATTTTCACTACCCAGTGACTTCATTGTGCACCGATTTCATAAACTAGGATTTTTCTCAGTTTCCTTCAATGAAACTCTCGCATTGGTGGGTCAAATCTGCAAAAAAATACACCATGCTAGTCTTGGTAGTGTTCCCATACACACTTTCCAGATCCAATGACATCCAATCTTGCTGCTCCATTTGGTTTTTCGCTCCTAGATCGAGAGTCACCAAGTGTCCTTGAACGACATTTTGATCCGACTTTCAACTCGACATAAATTGACAACCGAAGGTCGAATCGATGATTCTTTGACTTCGTTGGTCTTTGAGCATGACATTACCTCTAGGGGACCTCTCCACCATGTTTTCATGGCCCAGTGATATCATTGTGCATCGACTTCGTAAACTAGGGTTTTGCTCAGTTTCCTTTAATGCAACTCTCGCATTGGTGGGTCAACTCTACGAAAAATTCCATTGTGCCAGTCTTGGCAGTGTTCCCATATCAGGATTTCCCATACACACTTATCAGAGCCAACGATATGCATTCTTGCTGCTCCGTTTGGTTTTTCACTCTTGAACCGAGAGTCACCAAGTGTCCTTGAATGACATTTTCATGCAACTTTCAACTCGACATAACTTAGCAATCGGAGGTCGAATCAATGAGTCATCAAATCTGTTGGTCTCTTTAAATGACATTACCTAGAAACCATAGGCCATATACCTAGAATATATGTACTAACACTACAACAAAGAAACTAGAGTTTCATGAATTACAAGTAGAAACACAAAATTGTATGAATTAGAAGTAAAAACTCTTACATGAATTACAAGTATATATCCAATTAGGGTTTCATGGATTGAAAGAATTTCCCATACATAGAGATGATGTATTACTTTAGTTTCTCTTATGTAGAACCACTTAGACCATATACCTAAGCTACAAGATAAAATAGAAAAAAACTAGGGTTTCATGAACTACAAATCATAAACCTAAAAACTAGGATTTATAAATTTACACATACAACTACAAACTAGGGTTTTATGAAGTAGAAATTCACATACATAGAGATCATGTGCTATGTCAGTCTCACTTATGTATAAATAATTCAACCATATACCTAAGCTACATGAACAAATAGAAAAAAAACTAGGGTTCACAAATTTAGACATAGAACTACAAACTAGGGTTTATGAACTCATTAGGTTTATATCATTATATTTGTTAGTCTCACTCAACTATAAACTAGTAGACCATATACCTAGAACATATGTACCTTCACTACAACATAGCTAGGGTTTCATGAACTACAAACCACAAACTTGAAAACTATGGTTCATACATTTTAGACATAGAACTAAAAACCATGGTGTATGAAATCAATAGGTTTAGATAATTAGATTTGTTAGTGTCACTCAACTAGAAACCAATATACCATTTACCTAGAATATATGTACCTTCACTACAACAAAGAAAATAAGGCTTTATGAATTACAAGCATAACAAATAATTGTATGAAATAGAAGTAGAGACACATACATGGATTACAAGTATCAAGCCAACCATGGTTTCATGAATTGAAAGAAATTCAAATACATAGAGATCAAATTCTATGTTAGTCTCACTAGTTTATATACACTTATACCATATACCTAGTATACAATAACAAATAACAAAAAATATAGTGTTTCATGAACTACAAACCACAAACCTAAAAAATAGTGTTTAAACATTTACACATACAACTACAAACTAGATTTTTATGAACTCATTAGGTTTAGATAATTATATTTGTTGGTGTAACTTAACTAGAAACCAATAGACCATATACCTAGAATATATGTAGCTAGAATAAACCATATACCTAGAATATATGCTTGGAAGCCAATAACCATAATGAATATTTCTTGTGAAAGAGGGGGGTCAAACACTATAGGATGATTCAATATTTTTATTTAATGGTTTGTTGGGTGATTGCGAATAACATTGGATGTAATTTTCCTTTCAATTATGCATGTGGTTGAAGCATGTTAGTGGTGTTGATGGGACATTATCATCATATCGTACAAAGTAAACCTCTTTTGCAACCGACATACATTGACATAAAACCCAATCAAGCCACATTTGATGAAGATAGGAGTGTCAAATTGAAGAATGATTTCCAGCCAAGTCAAAATAGTTTCCTTGTTAAGGTTAAATTTTCCCCATTGATTAACATCAACTTGTGGTATTGGTGCATGATAAACCGTAAAGAGTATCTCATTTGACTAGTGTATAAAGAATATGTGACGTATGACTACAATCCTAGGCATGCTCATATACAAATAAAAAGTGACTTTATAGGATGCCACAAGAGATGGATAGGTAGTGTTGGTGTTAGCATTTCCCTCCTAGGTTTAGGGTTTCCTCTTTAATTCTAAACCCTAGGTTATGCATGCTAACCTTTAAAATTTAGTTAGGTTTAGGGTTTACTCATTGATTCTAAACCCTAGTTTATGCATGCTAACCCTTAAAATTCAGTTTGTCTATGCCATAGAAACAAGTACAAGAGATCATTAAAATTGTAAGTGCTCAACAATAGCATAACAAATATGTATGTATTCAATGAGAGTAAGCAATGTCAACTTCATCTTCAAATGCTATAAATTGTCAAATTTATCAAAATCAATGTTTGCCAAGTAGATGTAATAAATGCAAGCCAACAATGGTCATGTTCAATATGATTCTCAGCTCATCAATACTATGAAATGGTAAGAGAAGATCATTCCAATATCAATTTCTAGCTTGCAATGATTACTATGTAAATACCAAAGGAAAACAAGTGCTTTCTTTTCCAATTTGGACAATGAATAAGACTGTCAAACCAATGATAACTTTTAGCCAAGTATGAATGTTCCAAAATGTTACTTCTAGTCAAAGTAAAGATGAAATAGCTATGTCAATTTCAAGTTTGCAATTAGGAAGTCAATTGTTAGGTAAATGCAAAGACAAGACAAATTTTACTATGACTGTCCCAAATAGTAATTTCCAATCAAGCCAAGAGTGCCAACAAGTACCTATATGATGGTGCTCAACAAAGATGGTATCTTGTACATAATTTTTATAGGTCTTTTTTGGTATTTTAGTAGTGCAAATGTACTTGTATATCACTGTCAAAACTTCTGATGTATGACTGGAAATGTCAATGATATGTAGAGTCCTAGGAAGGATGTTAAGGCTAGAGAAGGGGTTTTGAAAGGAGACAAAGGTCTGATCCTATAGGACGAGGAAAGGAGCATGAGATTCAAAGCTTAGGGTTAGGAAATGAGAGAGGTGAGGTGGAAAGGTAAGTGAGTAGTTTAGGAGATGGAGAAGTGAGGAAGGTTTTGTAAGGGTAGAAAGCTAGGGTTTTATGTTAGGTGTCTAGTTAGGTCTAGATCCTTAGGGTTTAGGTTTGCAATAACAAGGCCACAGCTAGGTATGACAAGCCAAGAAAAGAAATGGAAGGGTCGAGGGGTGAAGGGCCAAGCTAGGTATTTGCACTATGATTTAGAAGATCAGGTATTTGGTATTTAAAATTATCATTTCTATTGTACACGTTTATGCAGTTGTGTATTTTTTTTGTTAACTAACCTACATTGTTAAGAATTTTATGCATTTTATTATGAACATACAGACTTTATTACTTCATCAACAATAAGTATTGCAAGCACATCAACTCTAATATACTACTGCATTCAACATAATGTATGCAAATATGTAATCAAAGGCAAAGTAATATAAATAAGTGCAAAATGATATATTCATATACACAAATTTCCAAACATATACAGTAGTAGTAAAAATATAACATCGTTCCCAATGTCTATATAATGGAAACTCGTGCCCTATACAAAATATGGCAACTTGTGCCAAAATGCCACATCATGGCTAGTGTACATAGCAGGGTCTCTCAATACTCCTTCCCACCCTTGGAGCTCCCAGGTGCACCTCCAAAATCGATTTTTCTCTTCTTTGAGCTAGAGGAAGCTCGATTCTTCTAGCTACTTTGACCACCTCCCCTTGGGATCTGAAATGACAATAATCAAATGTCAACTCCTACACGCAATTATACAAGTATAAAACACAATTTAAAAATCCACATTAATTTTTCAAATATTAAATAGCTCACCTTAGATGAGACCGTAAGTGGTGAGCGGGCTACCCTCCTCTATGATCCAAGTATCTCGACAATGCCACCCTATAACATTTAAACAGTAAGATAGCTCATACAATTTACTACCTATGTTAATTTTTGTTAATATTGCATGATATTTTCGTAAACTAATCAATCTCACCATGAACACAATAGGCTGGTCCTGGGGGTTGGTAGGTGGAGCAATTGATTGATCCTCAGGGATGGCAGGTGGAGTAATTAGTTGGTCCTTGGGGGTGGCAGGTGGAGAAGTAGGCTGGATAACCTGCTCTAATGCTAGGGTGGATGGCATAGTGGAGGATGTAGCCACATCGATGTTGTCTTCAAAGCTAGGGGGCACGGTGAGAGAGGGCATGGACTAGAGTGGGCGAAGTGGTGATGTACAATGATAAACCCCAACTGGCTGTAGAATGGAATGGGTCACCCTGGAAGAGGAAACGAGGGTGGTGGGGGAATATGGGGGAGGGGGATAAGGTCTGGGATGGGGTGGAGGAATGGGTGAATGTTGATGGATGGTGTATTGTGGTTGGGGGGGGGTGGGGGGGAGGGTGTAAACATGGGAAATTGCAAGGGATGGGGTGGATGGGTGCGACAGGGGGGAGTGAGCGAAGGTTGTGATGAAGAAGGGGCAGATGGATGGAAGTGTGGTGGTAGATGGGAGGCAAGGGATGGATGGAACGAGGTGGGGAGGGATGTAGGGAAATGTACATGTATGCCAGGGGCTACACCGGGAATATATGGTGGGAAAAAGGTAGTCGATGGAGAGATAGTGACACCAACATGCCTATGTACTTGGACCTGCATACATATTCATGGCCTCATATATTAGTACATAAAAAATATAACTATACAAATCTAAGCCATCAAAACTGAAATTAAATTTATACATTATTACACGATACCTGCTCACAAGGGGATCTACTAATCCCCGACAAGGATTGCTGGTCACTCACTCCCGCGGAAACCTATGAAAATGCAAAAATATTTAGATTAAATTACTAAATATTAACTATAGTGGACGACAAGATTAACTAGTAACATTAAATTTAATTACTGAAAGAAAACTACCAGTGTGTATGGTGATGCGATGTCCTATGCAGCTGCCATGGTTCCATCTAGGTTGAAGGAACCAACATCATCCAACCAGGGTGTTAAAGACTCAACTCTGAATAGTTGTACATTAATACACATCAAGTAATCAATATCTGATTCTAAGATAGATTTATTAGAAATTATGAGATTTCATAACGTATAATCAATACTTGAACATTAAATAAAACAATAACTAACCTGGTGTAGGTATCTCTCTATGGCATGCTCCTGCATGGAAACTTTGGCATGGATTCCCACAACGAGAACAACGATGTGGAACTAGTCATGTCGATCTCTATGGATCATCCTAGATACCACCTGTAGCTTCTCTCCCTCGCCCACCACCAGTAGACCGTGCATAAGTGTGTCTCTCATGGTGGTCTTGCTCGCTCCATGAGGACATAGCCACAAATGTGGTATGTCTGAGAAGGTGCCATGTGGTACATCTAATGGACTCATGGATCTCATCTAGCCCGCTACCTAACCCAGGGGGTTGAGGAAGCAGGTTTGGCTCTCGCCTAGGTGTAGGAGGTCCTCTGAGTAAGTTCCTATGGGTGTGAGGTCGATCTTGGGCTGAGCCAAAACCGATGCCCTGGAACTCGGTGATGTCGAAGTAGTTCACATGGAACCCTAACACAGACTCAACCCATAGTTTATTGAGAAAATACTATGGGACCTTGACATTGTTGCATGGATGCTTGTCAAAAACCATGAACCATCTCTTCCTCTAGTTTTCTCTCTATGGCTGGTAATTACACCAATCTATGCAAAATCTTCCTCACATCTAGAGGTTGTCCTGTTCTTGGATCTGTAAATTTGCTCCATAGTTGGGATTTTGTGATATTCAGCTTTTTTATATCCTCTTTGGATATATCAGTGCCATAATGTTCTCTCATTCGAGCCCTATATTTTCTCAAATTGGTTATCTCACTGTGGGAAATGTTGATAGACTCTATTATGTTTTGTAGTGATGTGGTGAGGGAAACCAGAGAGGGTTTCCTAGTGTTCTTTAGTTCTTCACTCAATATTCTTAATTGGTTTAAATCCCCGTGTAATTCATCTTCAGGGTTTTCTGGTGGTTCACCAAATCCATCTTCGAGGTTTTCTTCATTTAATTTTGGGTTTATTGGGACCTCTGATCGGTATTTTCACTCCTTTGTTGGAATGGTTCATTGGTATTTTTCATTATGTTTAGGTAATATGTATCTACAATATCAAATTTTTTCCATTTCAATTTATTGAAAATTTTTTTAATTTTATATTTTATTAGAAAAAAAATAAAAAAACATTAAAATAAACAAAAAAATGCAAATACTACTCCATCTACCTTACTCCAACGTCGTGAGTTTCATTTTAAGCTGCTTGGACTCTTATTTAGGGCTTCATGGGTGTCGTTTTCGCCTCCTTGGACGTTGTTTTTGGTATCTTGTATGCTCGCAGGTCGGTTGTGAATTGAACAAAACTGTTCATTGTTTTTTTTACCACAGGGACACGCATGCATCCTGTTGATGTATATGTAACTTCGGAATGTATTCTTCTATGTATATTATGTATTGTAACCTGATGTTTATTCCAGGATGTTTCTATTATGTATTTGAGTCATGTGGTCATGCCCCGATGTTCCGATCGGGAGGATTAATAATGTAATCAAGTCATATCAAGTCATTAGGTAAGTCCCCATAGTTTCGGGGCACTTGAGTTATTATACACTAATTAAGGTGTAGGCTCGAGTAGTAATTATTAGGTTGAGCCTACGTGTGAAAAGGAAATTCAAGTGAACGGATGAATATAAATAGAGAGTGAGAGTCTCTCTATTTATCACTTGTGAAATACATCACTTGCTCTCCCAAGTGTGGCGCACTACTAGAGAAGGAAATTTTGGGACTAGACAAAAGACAGAAGACTACTGCTGTTTTGGGAGATCTCTTATTGTTTTGGTGTTGATTCTATCTTATAGGAAGTTGCGGGGTTTTCTCCTTTATGGTTTCCCCGAGGAAAACTCTTTGTGTCTCTTGTCTCTTATGATGTGCTTGTGTTTTATTGTTGTTCTTGTTATTCTCTCAGTGAAAAGATCCTAAGATCATAATGCTAGCTTAAATGTGATGAAAAACTAACATGGTATCAGAGCTAACCTGAGAAGAAGAAATTGTGCAGCTATAGGAACCAGGGATTCCTATTTTGTGGATATTCCTCCATATATTTTCAGCAAAATTATGCTAAGATTACTCCCCATTGAAGGGTGCATCTTTCTGTCGATTCAGAATTCAATCTCAAGCATTTTCAGTTTCGATGTGGAAATTAGGACTTTCTACAGAAGAGGAATTTTTGAGTGATACCAGAATAGGGTTATTCTCCTCATCAAAACCAAAGTTTAGAGACCTGGATCAATAAATTTGGTTGGGTGAAACTCCAGGAAAGTCAAACCCTAGTTTGACCCTGAGCTAGGAGAAACCCTAAATACTAAAACTGCTAAGTTTTGGTACAGTATATATATTCCGATATTGGCGAAGTATCAGAAGCTAAAAATTGTAGGGGCCAAATATAAAATCCTGATGAAGCCTGTGTCCAAAAATCAGACTCAGATTCACTGTACTCCAGGAGATATGATCTCTCCAAGTTAGGGTTCCAGCCTCTTCCAGAATTCACCCCTAAACAGGACATCTGGGGAGATCTGGAATATCTTGAGCTACAGAGGTCCAAATGGAATTCCTGAAGATGTTCTAGAAAGGGAACTGAAGTTAATCTCATTGGTCCAAATATCAGACTCAGAAGATGAACTAGTGACACGTGGCATGTCGTACAACTTCGCTGTTCTGAACAGTCCTGTAACAGGTCACCTTGGGAAAATGATCATAAATCGCAAATGGTGAAACCAATTCTGATGAAAATCATGGTTTTGGATCAGGGACATACTAGGTTACCTCAGTAAGAAATTTCAGACATAGAGAAGTACTAATTTCGGAGATATCACAGAAACAGTAATAGGCATTTCTGCAGAAGAAATTGGAAAATTAGGGCTTCCTGTTCCAGGAGCTTCCCTCCACTGTTTTCAGAAAAGGAGTACATTGGACAGCTCCATTTGAAGAGGTATATCTGTTTATCCAATAATATCTGAAAGATTCCAAGTTTTGAAAATTAGGGTTTCTGTGACAAACCCTAGATCAGCGAACTCCGGGACAAGGATGTACACCTCAAATCGGTAAGATCTAATCCTTTGCTATTTCCATTTGAGGTTCTCATTTCAATATGATATATCACATCAGATTGGTGACAAGCTTGGGGAAGTTGACAACTTCCAAGCCTGGAAGTATCTGATCTCTCTAAAGAAACTGGATTGGACACCTACTTGAGTATAGAGGTTCCAGTTTCAGAGGGAGACGAGGTTAGAAGCCTTTCACAAGAAGAACTTGGTCAAGGCCAAAGAAGACATCATGCTCATGTTGCAGAGGATGATGAAACATCCAGAAAGAGATCCAGATATGAAAGTGAAGATTCTTCAAGAAAGGATGAATATTTTCTGATATCAGCTCTCATAGGTAACATTACTCATGGAAGTGATGATTGGCTTATAGACAGTGGGGATTCCAAACATATGACGGGATTCAAGGAATCCTTTGTAAGACTGTCAGAACATGAATCACCTCACAAGGTGAAACTAGGAGATGACTACCAATATCCAATAACAGGTAGTGGGGAATCTTCATACAAGCTAGACTCTGGTAAGTCTCTAACAATGAAAGAAGTATTGTTTGTGCTAGGATTGAAGAAGAACCTTCTCTCCATTTCAGCATTGATGCAAAAGGAATGCGGGCTGCATTCATAGATGGTTAAGTCATCATATGGACAAAAGGAAAGACTATTGATGATGTGGTAGTGATTGAAGAACAAGAAGGAGGCTTGTACAAATTGAAGGGATATCTAGAACAAGCCTTGATCCATGACACAGTAGAGCCAAATGAGCTTTGGCATTACAGAGCACTACCCATTGCAAGCAAAGCTGTTGAAGGTCTTCTAGAATTTCAAGCTATTTGAAGGGAAGAACAAAATCAGAATATGACTTAAAGAAACTAGTTGAAGAATGTGAAGATCCAGAATGCAGAGACCATGCAGTCATACGAGTCTCTCAAATCAAAGAACAACTTGAAGCGGTAAAAGAAAAAGTGAAGAATGCAAAAGTGGTGATGGCCACCTTGAATGGCCTCCCAGGATCATGGAATTCATTCATGTGAGGAATGTGTGCTAGAAGGAAGTTATTACTTTCAATAGACTCTAGAAAGAGAACTCACAAGAAGAAGAAGCTCAAGAGGAGAAGGTGGGAGCATTTGAAGATCAAGTTCTTTCCATCCAAAAAATATCCCTCAAGCAATGAGGAATATGAAGAACTCAACTCTTGAAGAACTTCTTATCCACCTTAGCTTTTGGATAAGAAACGATGCTATTATGAATGAAGAAGACGATGAAGCTGAAGGCTCAAGAATGAGTCTACCCTCGAAACAAATAAAGATAAGTATTCAATTGTCATTTCATTATATTATTTTGTTATGCATTTGTTTATATTCAGTTACTGTATTATGCATGATAGGATGTTTGCATTAATGACAGAATACTACTAATATGCACATAATGGGTAAGTAGCTCATGGGGCTATAAAAATTGTCCATTGCTACTTATCTAGAATGAAACCTCTTTGCTGACATATTGGATTAGTGCACAATCTCAATGTTGTCCTGGTAGAGATGGAAGGCATCTAGAAAGTTTCAATGAGATATGGATGAATGTTGTATTGGCTAAAGTAGTTGCATGATCATATATTTATGCATAAGTGTTTGCCAATATAAATATTCCTTATGAAATGTTTCTAGCCATACAATTGCATTTGACTTGTAGGAAAGATCGCATACATAATCGTCTACAAGCAAAGAAGAATGAAGACTTGTTCCGAAGAACAAGTGATGACAGTTCAAAGACAAAGAATAATATGATGAGTGCAGTGTCATCATTGATGCAGAATCTTCCAGCCACCAAGAAGAAAGGGAAGATCAGTTCAAGAAGAATGATCTCTGGGCGTAGTATCGAGACCTGAAGAGAAGTTCATAGTTCCATCATGCAGTAGATGGAAACATCGTGGGATACAAAGCAAGATTCGTAGCATGAGGCTTCTCATGAAGAGAAGGCATAGTCTACAAAGAAACATTTACAGCTAATAGAAGTGAATTCACATGACAAGAATAATCATGTGTGCAAATGAAAGAAGGCCTTGTACGAGTTCAGAAGACACCCATGCGATAACACATACATGATGAGCTTGATGAATATCTTAACCTTTGCTACAAGGTTGATAGAGGATGACAAGCTCACAGATGGGTGCAAGATGAACTTTTGAAGAAAGTTCAAGATAGAGGATATTAGCATCAAGTGATCCTAGATGGATACTACTTGTCACTCCAGTACAGAATGTTTTAGTGCATAGAGTATGGAAGACAGAGGGAGTATGATGCTCCGTTTTAGAGGGAGTGATTGCAGAAGATCCTGAGGTTCGACATGGTACGACAGGATGGGCAGATTACTGATGATTCTAGGCTTTACTGAGAGTAAAGAGGATTCCAACCTTTGATCCAAGGTTGAAGGTGGAAGACTAGTGATGCTCCTGTTATGTGTCGATGCACTACTATTCTAGGTATGGAGGTGTGGCAGATTACAGATGGGATCTTCCTTGGACAAGGGAAGTATGCAGTAGAGATCTTGAAGAGGTTCGGGATGATGGACTGCAAGGCGATGGCCACACCTATGGCATCGAACCTGAAGCTATTGAGTGATGCTTCGTCAGAGTCGGTTGATGCTACGATGTATCGTCAGATGATTGGGTCATTGATGTACCTGATGAACACGAGACCATACATTTGCTTTGCTATGAACACCTTGAGCCAGTACTTGACAGATCCGAGGAGTGTTCACTTGAGAACTACAAAGCATATTCTGAGGTACCTGAAGGGTACAATTGATTATGGGCTCAAGTACGATGTGAATCAGAAGATTAACCTAGAAGGTTATGTTGATTCAGATTGGGTAGGCAGTGCCATCAACAGGAAGAGTACTTCAGGATGTTGCTTTAGTATGGGATCAGGTGTGATCTCTTGGTTTAGCAGGAAGCAATCCTGTGTGGCATTGAGTACGGCTGAAGTAGAGCATGTCACAACTTGTTCAGCTAGTTGTGAGGCAGTATGGCTGAGGAAGCTACTGTCTGATATATTTGATCTCCAGTTAGATGCTACTTGTATACATTGTGACAACCAGAGTTGCGTGAAGTTGTCAGAGAATCTAATGTTTCATGACAAGTCGAAGCATATCGAGATCAAGTATCACTATATCAGGGATATGGTACAGAGAGGAGCAGTGAAGCTCCTGTATGTTGCGACGGAGGAACATATAGCTGATGTATTGACGAAGCCATTGGCTAGGATGAAGTTCGAGTACTTCAGA